>JAQBSW010002364.1:0-104992 GCA_029291075.1 Eudiplozoon nipponicum
ATCAAAACCTCAACGTTGATTATAATAAACAAAGTTTATTTGTTGCAATGACCTCCAAATAACAAAGCATGTAAACATATTAAAATTTAAAAGTATCTTGTTGATGTGTCACGCTTTGTCACGGAAGAATGTGCGTGCGAAGCTATCGATCTTTATCAGCCTCATGGTGTTTACTTATCCTTCTTTTATTTAAATTTTCTAAACTATATTTTTGGTTGTTATCTCAAATACAACAGTTGACAAAATGGAGGGAGTGCGCTTATGTGCGATATAACATGTATGCTTTAAACTCATGTCTGGGGTTAAATAGTTTGCACATTTTAAATCTAATATATCCTACAAGTATTGCCATTAAATGTGATAGAATTCTTTAAAACAACGTCGTGCAGTCCAGTCGTACTGTGTGCATGAATTAGATCTGATCTGGTTTGATTTATTTGCTTTTTTTACGATGGGCAATTATTTATGAGAAAAAAGACAGTTCTATGGACTTCAGCTTTGCTTATTCATTCTTTTGTTTTCGAACTTCTTTACGACTCAAATGAGGAGGGTTCAAAGCTGAGATTGTCAAAAAGGTTTCATAAACAGATTGCAATTTGATACCATTGAGTCAATTTTCTGTCACAAACTGGTAATTATGAAGGATGTTGAAGACACATCAGTATTTGTAAATGACCGCAGTAATCCATTTTGGCATGACATTTTAAAATCTGAGACGTGTGATTTAGGCCTAATACTTTAATTGAGATTATACTTATCTCCAGCTGCTCAGCAGGACACTAATTGTATATTTCTTTAAGGCAGTAACCGCAGCATAAATTTGTAATTGTCATTCCACAGAAATTTTGCGTCCAGTGTTCCAGTCCACTAAAGTACAAATGAAGCTTTCACCATTAAGAATTGCAACTCACTGTCAAAAATCTTTTAAGCTAAATCGCAAGGAGGCCGTATAGCTGGTGTTGCCTTTCCTTAAGCCTGACTTTGTCGTTATGATGTTATGTGGAGGTTTAGTTTGCCTCATTTATGCGTGTTATATAGGTAAATATACACATAGTTACTAGATTCTTGTCATAAATCACTATTTAAAAAAAAATTTGTTATCTGAAAATGATTAATTTGATTAATTAATTTATTTTTAATCATGCTTTTATTTTTATTCTCATGGTTATATGGCAGTGAGGCATCAGTTAATAATGCCTTTTTCATAGCTGTTCGTGATGATAATGATGATGATGATGATGATGATGATGATGATGATGATGATGATGAATATTATTATTAATGTCTAAAAATTGCCAATTTAGCACAATGCTATGGTCGACGGTGACGCTGTTATGATGGCAAAGAAAAATCGAAACCCGGCAGAAGTGTTGCTGGCCGTGGTGCTGTAATAGAGTGCGGAGAGTTAAATTGTATGCTTAGTACTGTCGCCATGTTCGTAAAGACAATTTTAATTATCCGTTGCAGTCAGGAACATAAACCATTTTAGCCGATTGGATATTTACACGAATGATATTTAACTTTCATTGGTTGCGCGGGCAGTGATAACAATTACTTAAGGTTGCGATCTTGATATAAACACCTGATTCATTATGTACATACATTTGTCAATATAAACCAATAATTGAATAATGCGGGAAAGGAAATTCATCCAGTAGATCGGTTTCGTCTTGATTGAGAGCTCATCACGTGCTGTCCAGAATTTGCAGCGCACAGGGCTCGAATCTGGGTACGTCTGCATCGGAATTTGGTGCTCTAACCACTGAGCCACCAAGCCGTACACTAAACACAATTTTCGGTTATATAATAACTAATGTTTCATGGATAGTCTTTCCTTTAGGTGGAGCCTATATGGCATCCCTTTAGACCTAAAGTTCCAAATAACCACCCCAAATCTGTTAATTTAGAACAGATACCACACTACATGGGGAAGTGGTATTGAAACGAAAATTTGTATTCTTGAGCGAAAATTGGTTGCGCGAGTGGTGATAAGAATTACTTTAATCAAGGTTGCAATCTAGATTTAGACACCTGACCCACTATGTAAATACATTTTTCAGTATAAACTAAATATTATATAGTGTAGAATAGGCAGTTCATCCGGTAGACCGGTGGTTATTTAACTTGTCTAAGTTGTGTCGCTTTAGTGACGATTTTTATTGTTAGAATGTAGTTAACCGACTTAGAAAAGAATCAATTCTTTTAAAATTTGGAGATGTAGTTCCGTTTTTTGTTGTATCACATAAGGATTGGTAGACCAAACATCCTTTTATACGTTAAGCATAACTATGAAAAATTTGCGCCAGTGAAATGCTGGTTTGTAAGTGTTGATATTATTTTACCAGCTCTTTCAATTTGTATATTAAACCGTTCATTGTAAAATTTGTAGGTTGAAAGACATTCCAGTTAGGCTCCCACCGAAACGCGTAAGTGTATAACAGTAAATTGCGTAGAGTATTCGGCAGGGGTGGTGCATTGGATATAGTTCCAGACTCCAAAGCAAATATTGTCTGGTTCGAACCCTGTTGCCGGGAAATTTGAGTTAGCACTTAAAATGTACCTAATTAGGTTGAAATAGAACTACTGGATGAATTTTCTTTGGTACTTTTGGTAAAGCTTATTATAATTGGATATATATATATATATATATATATATATATATATATATATATATATATATATATATATATGTATATATAATATTACTATTTGTACAATAACAAATCCTTCAGATGTTAAACATAATTTTTGTATTCAATTAATTCAACTAGTTCTAATTTTGAATACGGTGAATTGAAAGACGATTTTGATGAGGAAGATGAAGCTTTAGACGATAAGCTGGATATTGCTTCCAAGGAGACGTCTTCTGGAGTACAACATGCACAACAAAAGAAATCAGAAAGATGTTTATTTACGAAAGCTGACCAGTTGACAGCAAAACTTCGGCGTGGAATGGTGCTATTGAACAAGTGTCCTACAGCCTATCATAAGCCCCATTCAAAAGGGGATAAGGAATGCGGAAAAGAAAAAGCTACCACTGGTTGGTCATTTTTATAAAATAAATAATAATTCTTTTCTGTATAACATTATTATTATTATTATTATTATTATTATTATTATTATCATAATTAGAATGCCTACTATTTTGTATGTTTATTCCATTTCTGTGACGCTCTGATGCCAGTTTTACGTTTATTAAACTATACTTTTACCGTGCAGTAATTTTGTTAAGCTAATTTTTGGCTAATCATTCAGTCTTTCATGAACAATCCATTTTTGTTTTTTGGACACAAACGCGTTTTCTGCTTTGTTTTAGGCCTGTTTCTTCCTTGTCAACATTTAGTGTATTTTCTGTTGTTAGTCAATTACGAATACAAACAATACACGATCAATGAATCAGGCATACATTGAGTAGACGGTGTTGACTAATCACTGACAATTACTATAATCAAGGTTGCGATCGTGATATAAGCACCTGACCCATTAATTACTTAAATAAGTCAGTATAAACTAAGAATTGTATAGAGTAGAAAAGGTAATTCAGCCAGTAGACCGGTTTCGTCCTTATTGGGAACTCATCACGAAGTGGCGAGAATTTGCCGCGGACAGGGCTCGAACTTGGGAACGTCCGTTTCGGAATCTGATGCTCTAACCAGAGTGGCTCATAAACAGCACTACTATTTAATTAATCATACTTTTTGTCTTTGTGGTTCGACTGGTTCATTAATTATCAGCTTTGAGACATCACATTGTTGTATATTAACTCTGTTCTTCGACATTTCAATTCATAATTCGGCTTATATTTTTCTTTATGCTTGAACATAAGTGTGACTGCATCACGGCATGACATCCGGTTAGCACAAGCTAGTCAACCCGAGAATGGTAGCATGAATCTTGCAGGGCCTAATGGAACATTGCCATCATTTCGTTTCATGTGAAGTCTCGAGTTTGGTCTAGCTACAAAGTAACACTTAGTGTTAAATGGGTATTGACGAAATGCGAACAAGCGTGCCATACGCGAAGGGCGGGTTTCGGCTGCTGAAGGAAACTTTGGCCAATGGCATCTGGGAAGATAGTGCTAATCAGCTCTTATTAGCAGACTATTTAAGAGAAGGAAATCTCAGAATACAAACCACTTCCACTAGGAATGGGCGACCTAGTGTTATTTTACAGTCCACATAGCCATGAACGATAAATTATAATGATTACATACTGCATCAGTCGTCACACAGTATTAAATTGGTCGCTTTATCTGCTGAGTCATGCAGTGTGGATTAGCGAAATCAGGCTACTGCAGACAAATTCATTTCTGATTCGGTCTCATCTCCTATTTCCTCTTAGTCTAGCAGTAACGCTCATTTTGTTGCTTTGAATATGCTGGGTGTTGATCATATCACTGAATCCAATATAGGATTTCCAAATACCTAGGTTAGGTTTTAAAGTGGGCACATTTAATGTGCGCACATTAAACAACTTAGACAACAAAAAGCTCTTGCTATTACGTTGGATAAATTAGAAATTGATTTGGATAAATTATAAATTGATTTATGTTGCGTATCTGAAACAAGAATAAAGAATCATAAGTACATAACAAAACTGAATGCATCATTTTATCTATGCGTTATTGGCTTCGGACATCTAATTCCACGGAATTTTCTCAAGTCGGTAAGTGGGATTTCGGTATTGTCCTTAACACACTATCTGATGCATGAATAACTAAATAAATTCCTTTAAATAGGTGACTTTGTGCGACACGTTTAAATAAATCTACTAAAATCAATGCCAAAAACTTAATCAACGTTGCCTTTTCGTTGTATCTGCATATACTGCTACTGAATTCAGCAAAAACGAAAGCAAGGACACTCTTTACTCTGACCTAAGTCCTTTACTATGTAGAGCAAGAATTTCAGGTAGTCTTGGTTACGGGTGACATGAATTCTTAAAATGGGCGTTTAAGTAACACCATTTTATTTAGGGAGTATATACTTTTTAAGCTCGACGCGCAACGATAATGATGAGCGACTGTTGGTTAGCTGCGCAGAACATAGACTGTACTTATTAGTACAAACTGTAGACGTAGTGTTAAACGTTGCGCCAAATGGCGTCTTCCAGTACCAGATGCTCCAGGTAAAGAAACTGCGGTCTCATTAATGAATGCATTTTGGGCTCACTAGATTCATATCAAAGCATTTGTCAAATCTTAATTAAGCTAAGCTATTCCGGAAAAACTTGAAATGGGTGTTTCTAGAAATGTATCATAATAAATTTAGTCAACAGCAAATGGAAAATCCCGTTGGTGAGTGTGTATAAGGAGTTGCAAACCTAGTAACAAATTAGTTCAGTTGTGACCAGAAGGATAAACCAAAGACAGCATGAACGGAAAGTATAATCTCATTCACATTAGTTTCGTGCTTACTGGCGACTCATCAGTAGGAGCCGGTATTTCGCCCTTTAACCACTGTATATTTGGGTGAGGAATGTGGGATAATAGGACGTTAAAATCTCGTAGACGAATGTGTAACCTGCAGTAGTGAAGCTAACATTATATAAAGTCTCGACAATGTTATTTCAACGCTAACTCACTATATAATATATATACCGATTCTGTTAAAGATACTAACACTATGGCTACTGTGTTAGTATGACATCATTCAATTCAATATATAACGGTTAAATGCTGTTGCACAACACATCATCGAAACATCGCACGTATGTTCTCCAGACGTAGCATTCAAAGTAATTACTAAATGCCAAAACAAAAGGGAGCTAGCCACATACGAAGCCTTATGGATAAACAAATTGCAGCCGGATTTATGTAAGCAGAAGAAGCACGTACAAGCATTGAGCTTGAACTGGATGTGACGCACGCAATTTGATTGGTTTCTATTTTTCACACTCTCTATGTTCACATATTTCTATCTTGTTTTGCTTTCCAATTTATATATAAAGATATGTTCATGAGTAGATATTTGAGAAGACCATGCGAAAGAAAATTTTCTTATATCTGATAAAATTACTTTTTGTTTTTGCACACAGGAAGGGTACAATGATATATATATATATATATATATATATATATATATATATATATATATATATATATATATATATGCATGTATGTGTTATCGATCAAGGCCAGAGTGTATGGATTTACTGGAGTAACAGGTGTTCAGAAATTGTTTTAATTCTCAATTTCGGTGAACATTAACATAAATTGATATCCATCAGGTTGGTATCATGTACCGACTCGGAAACCATAGTGTTAGTACCATTTATATTTTCGGCACAATAATGTTAGTATCGGTTACTAACACAATAGCCATAGTGTTAGTATCCTTTACAGAGTCTGTATATATATTATATAGAGTGAGTTAGCGTTGAAGTCGCACTGTCGAAACGTTATATACTGTTAGCTTTAGTACTGCAGGTTTACACATTCGTCTAGGAGCTTGTAGCGTCCTATTATCCCACATTCCTCACCCAAATATACGATGGTTAAAGGGCGAAATACCGGCTCCTAATGATGAGTCGCCAGTATGCACGAAACGAATGTGCATGAGATTATAATTTCCGTTCATGCTGTCTTTGGTTTATCCTTCTGGTCACAACTGAACTAATTTGTTACTATTTCATTTAGTTTCTAGTTGGATTCTTATTGAATGTCATTTGTTGTAAACTTCATATTACCGTTCCCTTGTGCAGAGATAAAAACTTTTGTCAGATAAGAGAACGTTTCGTTCTAACTTGAGTCTGTACAGCTTATTTTCATTTTTTACTGCATACTAACGCAAGTATTGTGGCTAATATAGGATCCATGCGTAAACTGCCGTTATACCAATGTAGTTAACCGCACGCCCTCATGATTTGATTCCAGGCTTTTTTAAGCATGATTGAGACATAATTTGTGAAGTGTTGTGTAATATTTTTCGTACTATATGAAATAGTCGCACCATGCCGATCGTTTGTGGAAAGTTGACAGCATGAACGGAAAGTATAATCTCATGAACATTCGTTTCGTGCTTACTGGCGACTCATCACTAGGAGCCGGTATTACGCCCTTTAACCGCTAATTATTTGGTCGAAGAATGTGG
The DNA here is from genome assembly GCA_029291075.1 of Eudiplozoon nipponicum. Taxonomy (NCBI): domain Eukaryota; kingdom Metazoa; phylum Platyhelminthes; class Monogenea; order Mazocraeidea; family Diplozoidae; genus Eudiplozoon; species Eudiplozoon nipponicum. The sequence goes on from JAQBSW010002364.1 coordinate 7,092, forward strand.
GATAATAGGACGGTACAATCTCCTAGACGAATGTGTAAACCTGCAATAGTAAAGCTAACATCATATAGTCTACGACAATGCGACTTCAACGCTAACTCACACTATATAATATATATACCGAGTCTGTAAAGGATACTAACACTATAGCTATTGTGTTAGTAATCGATACCAACATTATTGTACCGAAAAGGTACATGGTACTAACACTATGGTTTCCGAGTCAGTACATTATACCAACCTGATGGATATCAATTTTTGCTATAGTTCACCGAAATTGAGAATTACAACAATTTCTGAACACCTGTTACTCCAGTAAATCCATACACTCTGGCCTTGATCAATATCAGTTATCACATTTCGCCGTAAGCATGACATCATTCAATTCAATATATTACAGTTAAATACTGTTTGTTGCGAAGAACTAATATATATATGCAAGTATGTATTAGGTTTTGCGAACCTAGTAACAAATTAGTTCAGTTATGATAACTGATATCAATCAAGGCCAGAGTGTATGGATTTACTGGAGTAAAAATTGTTCAGAAATAGCGAAATTATAAATGATAGTAAACACTGCCTAATAACCAATAAAATAAATAATCTTTATAGGTGGACTAAACACTTCGAAGACCAATTTTCTTGGGCACCTTCGTTAGTTCAGATTCCCGTAAGCATGCCTATATCAAGAGTGTGGAATGTTAATCTCGAAATACAATCAGAGGTAGAAATACGGGATGCAATCCTATCTCTGAAACATCGCAAAGCTGCAGGCACTGATAGTATGCTTCCGGGTTTATTTAGGGATAGTGGCGATATAATTTCGGGAGAGTTGACTTACCTTTTCCGTACAGTATGGATTAGGGAGATTGTAACACTTGCTTGGAATGAGTCGACTATCATTATTATCTTCAAAAACTCGTAATTCTTGTGATAAGTATCATAGTATAGACTTGAATCCATTCGTGTTTATGCTATCGGGCCGGGCCGAGGTTGTATAGATTATATTTTTATCTTAGGGAAAGTTCTTGAACAGCGACATGTATATCGCCGTCCAACAATAACTGTCTTTCTAGACTTCAAGGATGCATTTGACTCGGTGGATGGCAGTTTTCTATTCGATATTCTGTCGAACAATGGTGTGCCCACCGAATTTGTAAAATTTATACGCGCTTTCTACAACAACACTGCTGGTCGCGTTAAGGTCTACTACAAATTAACCCACCACTTTACTACCAGCAGTGGTATTCGTCAAGGTTATCCACATTCCTCTTTCTGTATAATTTTGTAATAGATGCAGTTATGAACAGCATTCTTTATCACGTTCAGGATGCAGGTGCTGAGGCTCTTCCGAGCGGTAGATAGTTGATCTTGACTATGCAGGCGATATCGTACTAGTATTTGACAATTGAGGTGACCTTGAATTGATTGGCAAACTCTGTTCCATTTTTCGGTATGAAATTCGCACCTAAATTAAGGTACTTTTACAGGATCACCTACTACTCACTCCAACTCTGCGACCTCAGAGTCAAGATCTGGGCATGGTTTATGAGAATCGCGAAAGCCAGAGTAGCTTTCTGGAATCTTCGCCAACGAATAACAAATGCTAAAATCCATAGACATATTTTTAGATAGGCCGACAAGTGCTCCTCGTTTTAAAAACAAATAAGGCTCCATCAACTACGTTGGCTCGATCACGGTTTGCGTATGCCCTCAGTTCTATTTCCCAGTAGAGCAGAGTTCTTGCTCCCAGCGCCAGATTGGTGTAAGATACAAGGTGGGCAGATTTGACATTGCAGAAATTGTTAAAATCGACTACATCCAAATTGGGTATTATAAGACCAACTCGTCTGCTAGGATGGGGTCACGTGCGCATCATATTTCTTGGCTGGAAATCTTGCGCGATATGGCATCGAGTCGAGCTCAGTGCCGACCTTGTTGCAGAATTCTAATAGAATCAACTTCGTTACTTCCTTTTGTTAGTTGAGAAGAATTAGCTTCGAGGTTTGGCTTTGTTTATGATATGATACAGTGAAAACCACAAGGAAGCTGTATTGCTGATGTTGCCTTTCCTTAATGCTGGCTTGGCCATAATGGTATTGTGTAGAGGTTTAGTTTGCCTCAGCTTTGTGTATCTAGATAAATTTACTCATAGTAACTAAGTACACACACTCTCTCATAAATCTCACTAATAATTTGTATGCCTAAATTATTATTTTGTCGTTATTAAAAAAATTATTGTTGTTGGTTTCTCTTCGTATGGTTATATGGCAGTTACTAGTGGCTTTTGTAGTACTGTACCTGATGTAGTTAATGATGACTACATCCAACTTATAATTTATCCTGTCTTTGTCTGGTAGGTATTGGGTAATCTTGATTTTTTTCTGTAATAATCTCATGATTTTGAATGTATTTATTAGGAACCGCTTTTGTTAGTCCAGATTATCCTTCGGATCCATTGGGGACATTTAATGCTTGTTTGGACTTAGCAGAATCCTTTTTATTATACATCAAAGACATATAAATGCCCATGTTTACTATATTCTTACCATGTCTCTGTCTAGCCTTTTTAATTTCTTTATTTTTGCATTATCAGAGAAATCCTTTATTCATTTAACGTCAACCATACGTATTTTCGAGAGCGATATAGGTTTTAATTCATTTTTCTCTAATTAATTCAGTTCTACATTTTTGTTTTTCAAAGATATTTTCATTAAATGGAGGCAAGGATTATACTTCAATCAATCAATTTATCTAACCGATAATTTAAACCGGAATCACTTAATCACAAGGTTACATTTTAAGCGTTTTTATTATTGAGGTATTTTCCACTTGCCTTATTATCTGCATTTTTCTTTCCTTTTACTAGTTGAACAACGTTATCAGTTTTTCATCCTAGTTTTTTCCCAGGTGATATGTAAACGTGTGCGTAGTGCTCTTATTACATATTTCGCTCACATTGTTATTTTATGCGCGTTTGATGTTGTACTGCACCAGTAGTAGAACATGGAACCCATGAATGCACCGGGAGTGTATAGGATACCTAGTGAAGAATGTGCTTTTAGATATATAGAAGAAACCATGTGTCCCATAAAGGTACGTAGATTGAACAGAGCGGCAGGTAAATATATGATAGTATCTAACTAAGCACTTACTAGACAAATTTGATTAGATAGGCTATGGAGGCTGTAAATAGGTTCTAATATTCAATCACAGCAGATTAACGGGGTTAATTTATGTAACAGTTGTAGAAAAAATGTTGTCAAAGATTTATTTACGCCTTACCTGTTGTGGACTAATTATGCTCGGCTAACGTGGGTGGTTGATGCACACTTGTTATAATGTGACCTCCATCTCTAATTGTACGATTTCCTCCGTCCAATAAGGCTTGAGGTCCACTTGATGCTGTAGATATGGACTTCAAAACTTGCACTGTTACCATTGTTATCTAACAAGTGTGAATGATGACAAACTGGTATTGCTGATTTGCCAGTTCTCGTAATATCCTAAAATATTGGAACACGGCATACTCTGTTCCTTCATATCTGAGGTAAGCTAGATATTGTTGATCTATCGCCGTTTCGAAACCTCATTTCCAGTTAAAGAGCAGATGAAATAATGTTACTTTATTTCATTCATTCCTGTGGGACGAATATCGATATAGCGCAAGGGTTGATCTCCAGTATAAAGTGGAACTCAAACATCATTAGACGGGGGACACCGTGCACGTAGACAAAGTGTGCATCGACTACCCATGTTAGCCAAACATGGTAAGTTGACATGTAATGATATTGTTGCACATATTTTAAAATATGACGGGAAAGTGATTCCAGTTATTTGCCTTATCCTTGTTGTGCCCAAAAAAGTGTTTGCATCTACTGTCTTCAATTTTACTCCGGATATTTCGGCTGCTGCCTTCAACAGCCCTTTTCAATGGAAAGCACACGCCACAAACGATTTGACAATTTTTAAGTCATGTGGTAAATTTAATTTATTCACACTATTTCATTTATACTTACTGCTAGATCTCTTAAGCCTACCTGTCTTTTCACTAGGTAAGTATGCGCCATGTGGATGTGCATGTGTGGTTGCCTGTGCACAATCATCAAAATGAAATTACAGTGAATACAGTGTTTGAGTCGTATCTTTTGGCAGAAAATGAGGGTGGGATGAATCTGAGGTAATAATGAAACCTAGTATGAGACGGCGACTTTGAATATGATATTAGAAGCTGAAATCGTTGACCACACCCCTGATTAAATTGTTATCTATTTTATCTGCGTTTTTGTCTACTTTACAAATTCTTTCTATTTTGATTTTATCTGCACTAAGCCCTAATGGAATTAGGGTACCTCCCATGGGGGATTCGAATGGATTATTTCGTTGAGGTCAATATTGGTATACGTCGCATCCAAGAAAACCTGACTATGTCTCTCTCTCTCTCGTCCTCCTTCTCTCTTTCCTTCCTTCCCTCCCTCCCTCCCTCCCTCTCTTCCTCCATCCATTCATTTCTCTTTCACTATAACCTTCATTTGTAACCTTCGGACATATTTTATGTCAACGAGCGAATTCTGTTTTCATAACAATGTACGGGGAGGATCTAGTTAATATGCGTACATTTAACTCAATAACAGAAAAATGAGGCAGGCTAATACTCTACGCAACACCATTATGGCAAAGTCAGCTTTAAGGCAAGTCAACATCGGTAATAAAAGCTTTCTTGCAGGTTTCACTGAGTCACGTCATAAACGTAACCAAACATCGCAGCTAACTCCGCCATTGAGCTCGACTTGACACCATATCGCGCTAGGTTTCCAAACAGAAGGTATGGCGCACATAGACCAGCGGGTCCCATATCGTTGACTATATTTTTCTGCCATGTTAAATTCTGTGCACCTTTTTTCGTACGCCCATCTGTTGCTGGCTGAGACAATTATGTTCTACTAGGCAATAGAACTGAAGGCGTGGAAAAACGTGACCGCGCCAATGCAGTCGATGGAGCCTTAGTTGTTTGTCTATCGAGGAGAACTTGTGGGGCCGATCTAAAATATCTATACGGTTGTTATCGTTGGTTATTCGTTGTTGGTAACCTACATGTGCTATGCTTCTCAAACAACCATGACCGAATGCCCGTAAGCGTCTAAAATCATCGACTCCAAGATGCCAAGTCTCAGTAGAGTCTAATAAATCTGTACGCACAGATGAATTGTAAGAGCAAACTTTATTTACAGAGTAAAATACTGTCTTCTCCATAAGTGGCGAAGGTTGGAGAGAGCTACTCTAGCCTTTGCGATTCTCATACTCATCTCATCAGAAATATTGCCTGAGTTATTGATAGAGCTGCCAAGGCATGCAAACTCATCAACTTATTTAAATCAAAGTCGCGAATATGATATAAACACGTCTCATTATATGGATTTATCAGTGTAAACTAGACATCGCATAATGTAGAAAAGGCAATTTATCCAGTAGACATGTTTCTTCGTTATTGGGCAATTTTCACGTACTGTCCAGAATTTGTCGCGGACAGGACTCGAACCTGGGCATGTCTGCTTTGGAGTCTGTTACTCTAATCACTGAGAAACTGTGCTGGTCTGCTGGATGAATTGCCTTTTCTACTTTCTATAGTGCTAAGTTTACACAACCAGTGTTCTTTTAACCTGTCAACTACTGCGCCATATATCTGTCATAATAGGGGCCAAAGCCGAACCCATTCCTAGATCATTTTGTCTGTGTAGTTGATCGTTAAAAATGAATTGAATATTTGAACAACATAAATACAATAATCTTTTCATCTGCGCCAACCATTTGGCCAGTTCATGTGTTGGCATTTTTTTCGTTGAAACAATAGTTTTCAACGATATACTGTGTTTGTGCGTATTCGGTAATGTATGTTTTTGTTCAGCGTATGTAATCCGTTCATCTTGTATCAAATATCTTGACTCTGTGGAAACGACCCTATCGGCTATACCGTTGTATCACCTTTAGTGTCAATTGCAAAGTGTGGACCAAAATTAAAGCGATTGACCTTAGAAACGAAATAATCGCGATCCATGAAGACCAAATCACACCTTTTATCTGGTGAAGGAATAACACTATCACGGTCTTTGGCTATACATCGTGAAGCAGCCATGCGTGCTTTACCCGACGGAGATTTCTTTGACTGTGACCATTTTTCATACTGTTGACGAATTTTGCTCTAGACCACTGTTGGCTGTCATCATTATTCGCTTTCAAATCCTATAGCCGATTAAAATATGGTACAAAATCTGCTTCTGTTACTATATGTTTTTTCAAGGGGTGTCTCACTTTGTGACAAAGTCAGTTTTTTTAGAGAAATTAATAACAAACTTGTTCGGGTGCAACAGTTTGTTATGCAGTGAATGCTTCAGAATTTCAATAGTTGCTACTGATATAATAAAACTCGATGCATAATGTATTGCGGGTGTGCAACACCAAGGACTCTTCAAAGAACCGCGTCCTCAGAACTAAATGTGTAACTGATTCGTAAATTATATGGTAATCCAGATTTCAGGCTCTAGATCTCGATCGAAATAATATTTATAACGATAAATTACGCCATAAAGGGATGCTTCTCTTTTTTCATATATCCATCAATGCGATAATCAGGAAAATAATGAATAAATTTTGGCAGAAAACTGAAAGCAGCTTGCAAAGCGCGACTTCCGTGCTGTAGTTGATGAGTTACAATACTGATCAAGCGCACTCTTGTTCCAATGCTGCTTCGGCAATTCTGGCAAATATTTTAAGAGAGCTCAATGCGGGCGAAATCAGTCTAGTTGATGAATTGATGTCGCTAGCTTATAGAATGTTTGGTTTATATCGGCAGCATATATGTTATCAAACGTTTCACTTATACTATCATTTAATATCCCTTGCATCATGCTGTGTGGATCTACGTGAAAGACTAGAGATGGCTACATGGAACTTAATTTGAGAGCGGTATCGAGTAGGATCCACCTGAAGAAAAACAGACCAAAAGCATAAGTTGATATCTAATGGAAAACTTCATGCAATGCGCGGCTTAGATGTTACGCAGTGAAGCAAATGCCCCAGGATTTGAATCGTGGCTGCTAAAATTCTAGCATGTACTTTGTAAGTGTTCTATATGAACGAAAATGGTCTGCTTGATGAATTGCATTTGCTACCTTATATATATCCGTGTGTACAAGGGTCATTATTATTGTATTGCAAAGTGATGTTTGATATCTGGATATTCTTGTTTAGATGGGTTGAGATTTGGTCAGGTGTTCGCTTTGTTGGCCATTGCGCGTTCGGAATGTTTTTCCCATTGTGTGTTACCTTTGTATCGTCTTGTTAACGAGTTTTATTTTGTCCCACTGGTAACGGCACAGGGTGTACAGATTGGAGTGTTGATAGCTCAAAACTTTTGTGCAATTTCTGTCACTGTTGATGATGGCAGTGATGTCGTTTATGCAATTGTTCTTAATTCAATTTTTTTCGAATCGGATGGTGTATATTTTGAACGTGGGTCAAATGGGTGGTCTGGCTCGCCTGAATGTAAGAAAAGTGTTGTACATTTATTATAATCAAGGTTGTGGTCTTGATATAAGCACCTGACCCATTAATTACTTACATATGCCAGTATAAACTAAGAATTGTATAGTGTTGAAAAGGAAATTCATCCAGTAGACCGGTTTCGTCCTTATTGGAAACTCATCATGTACTGGCCAGAATTTGCCGCGGACAGGGCTTGAACCTTAGCACGTCTGCTTCGGAATCTGGTACTCTAACCACTGATCCACAATGCCGCACGCTACGCTACACACAATTTTCAGTTATAAACTAACTAATGCAAATTGGCTAGTCTATTTTTCTTTTAGGTGTAGCTCATATGGCATTTATTTAGACACAAGGTTCCAAATAACCATCCCCAATCTGTCATCACTGAACAGACACCACACTACATGGGGAAGTGGTATTGAAATGAACATTTATATTGCCGTCGTACTCTGATGATGATCATGGAAGGTCGAAACGCGTCAGTGCGTTGCGTCTGGCGGTAGTTTTGCTGTTTTTCGACGACTGGTGAAAAACAATGGGATTGGTGTTTACTTCAAGCTCGCAAACTTGATTTAAAGAATTGTTACCACCACCCGCGCAATCAATTATTGGTTAATTTATATAATTAGACGAACATTGGTTGCGCGGGCGGTGATAAGAATTATTATAATCAAGGTTTCGGTCGTGATATAAGCACCTGAATCAACAATTACTTACATATGCCAGTATAAACTAAGAATTGTATGGTGTATAAAAGGCAATTCATCCAGGAGACTATACAATTTTTATTTTATACTGACATATGTAAGTAATTTATGGGTCAGGTGTTTATATTAAGTTCACAACCTTGATTAAAAGTAATTTTTATCACCGCCCGCGCAACCAATGTTCGTTTAATTATATAAGCATTGTGTATTTGTTTACTTCGTAGCCAGTTGAGAAAAAAAATCATGTTGGTGCAATTTTTGAATGTTTAGGCCGGGTAATTGTAGCTTTGAATAAGGAGTTCATAATATGTATAATAGTTATCCGGATGTTGCTTTGTGTATAATCAAGCAATTCGTTAAATTGGCTGGGTGCTCCGTTTTAAATATCTGCTCGAAAAGAATCGATTTTCATGACCATGCTAAGCCTGTTTTAGTTATTTTCTGCGATAACTATTGTTCTATTCTGTTGCTCAATTGCTTTTTCGTACGCCCAATGTATACGCTATCGCACATACCTGAACATTTGCGGACTATGAAGAATTTAGAAAAAAATGTGTCCTCGACATCCAGCTTCATGGTTCTCTATATGCTGATTGTGATGATAACTTTTGTATTGGAAAGGTTTAACCACCGTTCAAATATTGAGGCTGGTATTTCGCCTCTAAATGGTAAGTTTATGAATAAAATTTTTTGTTATCCTCTGTAATACGAGTCGGACGTGGCCTGATGTTGGCATCTATGAATCGTTCCAAGAAGTTGTTAAGTAGCTAAAATTTCCTCAGGTAGCCCAGCTCTTCCTCAATACTGTTTTCAGAGCGGCTCTTCCTGATTCGGTTCGCTAGGTTATCAATTAATTTTCTTTCGTGAGATTTTGGCGTAAAATTGTTGTAATTGAGGTATTGCCTTATGAAAGTGGAACGTTCGTAAGGATGAAACGTCAAACAAAGCCATTTTGATTTCCTGGAGTTTTTTGCAGTTCGTTCGCTAGCCTGATATGCGGTGAAGTCCACATACGCATATGCACTTACTAATGAGCTTAAACAAGAAATATAAGTAAAACCGAGTCAGATTAGTTGCCATCCACATAATCAAATGAAAACTCAGAATTTATATAAATGAAAAATTGTTGAGTTAAGTTTAGTAGTCTAGAAATAAATGGCCATTATCCACTTTGTTATAAATGTGTTTTTTCTTCATAATAAGAATATATATATATATATATATATATATATATATATATATATACGCGTGCGTGTGTTTGGGATAGATATTGGATCATGGCATAATACAAAACAGGCAAAAACAAAAGTGCTGGTTACCTAGCTCTGTGAACACCGCATGCATACATGAAGGAAAGGTCTCACACACTCATTTTTGCATTAAAATTTCGGGACATATTAACGACAAATTGAGACTTCCCCTGAAACAATCGTAGAAACACGTAGGCAGCAGAGTGTACACTAAGCTGATGGCACTAGAGTTATCCTCAAGTACTAACGAGGTAAAATGGCTTGTCACATTCTATATATTTTAAGTTGTTGGCAGAAGCTTTTAAGCATCATTTTCTTTTTAGGAGAAGGATTGAACTGCAGATGTAACTGGCTACGTTTTTAGTTTGTTTGGCTCAAAATTTCTATCAACACTTCGGTCGTATACATTTATCGCAAATTATCGCATTATATACACACACCAGGTTGATTGGATTTATCGGGCAATTATTTAGTTTACGAAATGAATCACAATAATAGGCTTCACTTTAATTAATTCGAACTATGCAAATTCTTTGACAACTGCACATTATGATAGGTCGAGCATGGTGTTATTCTTACAACATATTGTTATGTACTTCCTATTCAAGTTTGATCTGGTCAAGTATTTGAAGTGACTGCGTTGGCTACAGTTTCTGCGCGCTCGTAGTTCAAGCGGTTGAACATTTATCGGTACATCGCTGTTTTGAACCCCTCTGGCAGACCTGGATTCTACTGACAGTTTCCTCATTTGAGTGCAATTAGGACAGTTCAAATTATGATTATTTGAATATTGGGTCCTATGGAATAGTATAAATTAAAATGGTAGGACTAAATCTAAGGTCTCTGATTTAAAAAAAGTAATATTAAAATGGATTATTGCGGCAATTCAGAAATACTAACGTGTATTCAGCATCTGTCTTATGAGTGGAGGGGATCTTGCTAATATGTATATATATATATATATATATATATATATATATATATATATATATATATATATATATATATATATATATATATACCTACCTAGTTAACACACAGAAGTGACAAACCCACACCAATAAACACCATTATGATCGAGTTAGCTTTAAGGCAAGGCAGAATCGGCAATACAGCTTCCTTGCGGCTTTCATTGCATCGTGCTATCAATGACTGTATCATCGTTTACTTTTAATCAAGGTTGCAATCTTGATATAAACACCTAACCCTTTATATACATAAATTTGTCAGTATAAACTAAGTATTGTATAGTGTAGAAAAGGCAGTTCATCTAGTAGACCGTTTTCGTCCTTATTGGGATCTCATCACGTACTGTCCACAGCAAATTCTGTGTGGCACGTGACTAGTTCCCAATAAGGACGAAACCAGTCTGCTGGATGAACTACTTTCTCCAGACTATACAATATTTAGTTATACTGACAAATGTATGTACATAATGGGCCAGGTGTTTAAATCAAGATCGTAACCTTGATTAAAAGTAATTGTTGTCACCACCCGCGCAACCAATGTTTTTTTAACTGTATCAGCATGTCAGAACGGGTACTTGCCTGTCGCATACATTTTCGGCTTAATATTGATCATGTATTTGCGCAACGTTCTGTCGCGAAAAATTATATTTTTTTAAACGTTGGCCTTTTCTTCAGTTTTCAAAACTTTTTTCTTTTAAATTTACTACAGTACATTCTGGTGTGGTATGGTCGCTTACCGTATCGCCAATTGTATATTTAAAATCACCAACTGTTATTACTGTGTCTCCTCGAGGCCAAGGTACTCAATCAACTGAACCTCGTGGTCTCGTAAACAAATTACACATAGACGATTGCAATTCCGCTCAGAATGTGCCATCTGCTAGCTCAAAGTTGTTCTACCCCATACATATTTCTAATACATTGCTTTCCTTCCACTTCCAGTCGACTGACGAGCAACAAGCTGACCACTCACCAAAAGGTCATCAGAATCAGAATTTTTATCACAGCACGGATTTAAATTGTGAAACGCCATGCCAGATAGATTATACTAATTCGGCTTCATTTATCAATCAAAATGTAAATGTAAATAGTGTACAGATGACCGATTCCATGGATGCATACAACTGTAAAGCGGAGGAAAGGCCTCAGATCAAATTTGCTCACCTTCCTACTGGCCTACTACCGAAAACGCATGTCATGGTTTATGCTGGTAATATATGTCAGCCGGCTCAAGTACTGCCTGGCAAAATGCACAAAAAGGTGCCAATAAATGGGGTTAGTCTTTTTCGCAAAGATACATTCTTTACATATTGTTCTTATAATGTTTATTTTTTATTGTTGAATCACTGTGCAAGGAGAAACAGGAAAGGCTATAAGTTTTCACTCGACTTAATATTATGTGGAATATATTTTAAATAGTACACACGATCTCTTAAAAAAACACTTCTGGTCGCGTTAACGCTTACAACGCATTAGCGCACAAATATGCTACCAGCAGTGGTGTTCGTCAAGGCGGTCCCCTTCTCTCTTTTGCTAAATTTTATAACAGATGCTATTATTAACAACACTCTTCCACGTGTTCAGGATAAGGGTGTTGAAACTTCCTCAGGCGGTAGATTAGTTGATCTTGACTATTCAGACTATATCGTACTATTATTTGGCAATAGAGATTCTGCTCAGGCCTCCTTGAATAGATTAACAGTCATCATTTCATCTTTAGGTCTGAAATTCGAACCTTTTAAATATATGATACTTTTACGGGATCATCCACTACTCACTCAAATTCTACGAATGCAGAGTTAGGTTCTTGACATAGATGATAGGTTTAAATACCTTGGCAGCTCTATAAATACCCGAGGCAATATTTCTAATTAGGTGAGCATGAGAATCGCGAAAGATTGAATAGCTTTCACGAACCTTCGCCATTTATGGCGAAATGTGAGTATTTCACTGCTTTAAGTGTCGTGCTTACAATGCATCTCTACGCGAAGTTTTATTATACGCTAGTGAGACTTGGCCCCTTAGATTTGATAATTTTAGATGCTTACAGGAATTTGACCATTTTTGTTTGAAAAGCATAGCACATGTAAGTTAACAAAAACGAATAACTAACGATGAAATACGTATATGTATTTTTGGATTGGTCAACAAGTGCTCCTCGTTAGAAAAAAAAATAAAGCTCCATCAACCACTTTTTCTCATTCACGTTTTGCGTATGCGTTCAATTCAAAGGCCCAGTGGGGTACTATTCTTTCACCCAGCGCCAGATTGACGTAAAAAATAAGGTCGGCAGATTTTGACATTGCTGAAACGGTAAAAGTCGACTATATCCAAATTGGGTGGTATAGGACCCATTCGTCTGCCAGGAAGAGAGTCCACGTGCGCATCGTAGTTCAAGGTTGGAAATCCTGCGTGATGTCATCGAGTCTAACTCAGTGGGACGTTGTTGCGATTTTCTAGTAGAATCATTTTCGTAACTTTATTTGCTTAGTTGGGCAGAGTTAGTTGCGAGGTTTGATTTTTTATGACTTGGTACAATTAAAACCGCAAGGAAGCTTTATTGCTGATGCTGCTTTGACTTAATGGTGACTTGGCGGTAATGGTGTTGTGTAGAGGTTCAGTTTTCCTTATGTTTGCGTGTTTCCTAAGCAAACATACTCGTGGTTACCTTTAATCAAGGTTGCGATAAACACCTGACCCATTATGTACATACATCTGTTTTTATAAACTAACTATTGTATAGTGTGGTAAGGGCAATTCATCCAGTAGACCGATTTCGTTCTTTTTGGGAACTCATCACGTACTGTCCAGCATTTGCCGCGGACTGTATGACCGGTCTGGACGGAAAGCAATGCGGATATCGCGTTTGTTCATTTCGCCATCCGTGAAAACTGATTTGCTCGCTGGACAAGAAATCACATGCCATGAGGCAACGGACACAAAAATTTCGAGCTTAAGCAGTTTATGCGGATCGATAAAACCTATTGAAAATTCATTTTGCATACTTTGGAGTGTGTTTTGCTTTAGCATAAAGAAGATTGCATCGTCAGTCTTCTTCTGCTTATCCCTTGGAGTCTTAGGTGCAGCACGTCCTTTTACGACATTTTCCATCCGAAAAAATGGGCCTATCAGAAACTAATCGATTTCTTTTCGTTCTAGGTTAGCATAGTACTTATTTAAATCTTGAACGAGTAGACGATTACATTAGTTCTGCCTTAGAGTCTTATAAAGAACCTTCCACACTAGGGGCCTCAATTTTGGGCTCATCTGCAGTAGTCTGGTTTTCTTATCTATCCTACAAGACTCAGCAAATAAGACTGCCCTTGTTATACTGCGCACCGGTCAATGAATTGTTAAATAATTATAAGTTTTATCATTTCTGATTTTCCGTACGCTAAAAGGACATCAGGTCTTAAATTTATAGTGGGGATGGATGATTTGGATTCTGAATCGCCCTGCTTCTAGATTATCTGGCGCCTGAAGCTAACGAGCATCACCAATCTCTACCTGTGCGATAGTTCGTGTAGATTTTCGTAGCTACACATCATCTTTTTTATTTCCGTCACATCCGATAATCTGGCAATTATTCAATGCCTATTCTGGCTTATCGGAGGCTTTGTTGGGGCATGGTAGATGTTACATTTAGTTTAGGGTCAAAATGCAGCTACGATAATATTGCACTAACGAGCAGGTTGGTGCGTAAAAACAGTTGGAGAATATTTCTCATGATCATTATCTATCTTATGCATTAATTTGAAGGTGTGATTTGGTTTGTTTTGCTTGTTATCATTGTTGATTTTTTATTGTGCTAAAATTTTAACGCGTATATATTGTAAGGCTTTTTAAAACGCGTATATTATCATAGCTCAATAAAGACATAAAAATATTTGTGATTTAGATGGATAGTTGGCGTAAATCTTTAATTGCTTATTAATCGCGTATTTTTTCTGGTTTATATCACATACACGTACATTTCGCTTACATTTTAAACGTTGCTTCGGATTTTAAATAAGCGTTCATTGAAGTGCACTACATTCGTTATTGTACACAAAAATGTTATAGAGACACAGAGTATCCCGTAATTAGCTAAATTAAAAAATGTAGACAATCGTATCGGCCTCAAGTCAGCTTATATCATATGACACTCTACTATTGGTTTTAACTTTTTTTATCTTACACTTTTTTTGGATATTTGCCCCCTCCTACGTCTGAGCGTTCATTTTTGCGCACCTATATGTAAAATATAAATTTCACGTATCATGAGTTTATTCTAAGTGTATTGTTTGTTTTTAGCTTCGGTTTAACTGAAGAAACTAAATGGAAATTATTTGTGCGCACAAGTGCATAACTTTCAGCTTATTAACAAGATGGCAAAATGCGTGTTAGTGATAATTAATAAAAACTTTCAAATATATTTATACATTCTTTAAATAAAGTTTGCGAACTTGAAGTTAACACCAATCCTATTGTGCTTTTCACCAGGCGTTGAATTTCAGCAAAACTACCGACAGTTGCACGCACTGTCGCGTTTCGACTTTCCATGGTCATCATCAGAGTTCAACGGCAAACTGACTAGCGTGGATCAGACCGCAATGCGTATATATAGAAAGCAAAATTAGATATGTGGCTGTCACCTCTAGTAATCTCGCATACATCACACCTGACTGGAAATGTCGGCTGCACGATTGCTATGCAGTCACGTATACTATTTGTATTGCAGCTTTCTCCACACACAAAACAAACACACCTATATATATATATATATATATATATATATATATATATATATATATATATGTGTGTGTGTGTGTGTAAAACAATTAAACTATCAATGATTGCGCGGGTAATGGTAACAATTAATAAAACCAAGTTTTCGAGCTTGAAATAAGCACCAATCTCATTGTACTTAAACAGTCATCGAACAACATAGCAAGACTACGATCAGTCAAGTACAATGTATGCGAGACTACTAGAGGTGGGAGCTGCATATATAATATTTATTTCCAGATATATGCATTGCGGTTTGATCCGCGCTTATCAGTTTGTCGTCGTACTCTGATGATGGAAGTTCGAAACGCATCAGTATGTGTGACAGTCGGTAGTTTTGCTGTGTTTGACGGTCGTTCAGTAGAATTTCGGCGACCATGTGGTAAGGTGGCCCCAATTGTGTAGGAAAATTTAGATCGCCATGACCAGTTTAAAACCTATGACAGGATCAAATAGCTTTATGACATTATTACATCTGTTTTCAGCCAAGAGACATCTTCCGCAGCTCCTTTTCCTGTGCGGTCTTAATGTTTAAATTATTGGAAATCACTGGAATTCCCGGTGGCCACTTACAATCACAGATCTCATCTAATAGATTTTTAATTAGCTCATCATTTTCATTATGACTGTGAGTTGGACCGGGTATACTTCGGACTAACAGAACCAGATTATCTTCGCGGAATCTAACATCGGGAACACGAGAGTCTATAGCTCTAGTTAAGAAAGGCACTGGATTACATTGAGGCATCAACACATTTTGCTGGCTCGCTTTGTCATTGGGACGGATAATGAATCGTTTTTTCTTGTGTTAAGCTCGAATGAAACACATTATGGAGTTCTAAGAAATATTCTGGATTTTTTAATGAAAACGGTGCCGATACCATGCTTCTGTAGCACGCCATCAGTAACATGCTGTTGCGAGACAAGAGCTCTTCAATTTAAGAAGTCAATATATTAACTATGTTTTGGCTTAAGTGACACAAAATGTCCACAAAAGACTGCTGAAAGCCAACCAGGAATATTTTTCTTTTATTCAGCTCTAATAAAAAGAGAGCTTCGATGGAAATCTGAAGCCTGATAATCATTGGATCTTAGCTAGTTGTATCTGGTGACGGTTACAAGATCCTTGCTGATGCAATCTTCCAAGAAGTCTCGTGTTCGATTTTTACTTCGCTGTTAGATATCCGTGTTAAATGTGTAGCCATGGAGTATGTGCCAGATGCTAGGATCTTGATTTGGCTGGCATTGGAAATATGGCCCCTGATGTCTAGAAATCAGATATATCGGTTAGGTAGTGATAGTCATCAAAAAGGGGTGCCTGACGAGGTAAGAAGAAGCTAATTCTGTATCTAAAATATATATCCCTACAAGGATAGTATTAACTATTGACCTTGTACAACCGACCAAATTGTGAATAATAGAATAATACTGATTCCATACAGAATCGATTGTTGCACGGTATGAGAGCGATCTCCGTAAATGCTGAGTCGATAACTGATGGTGAGCTACTAAAAATGATTCTGAAATTGTTACTTGTAGCATGGAATGTTGTTTACGATTCGTCAGAGTGGGACGCATATAACGAACACGAAGTAAATGAAGGCCTTCATTCATAGCTCGATTTTTACTCGACACCTCTTTGTTTTTACCTGATCTGCGTTTTGACTAACGCAGCTTTCATTGTTCCAGTAATTTTCTTTTTCTATGATATTTCGATCTTCCTTACCGAAGATCTTCATCAGATGCATTTCACGAAACAAATGAAGCAAGCGCGTTATTTCCTCTAGTCATAATATTTATATACCCCAGACTGACCATTCATTGGTTATACGTGTGTCACTTGTGTGTGTGTGTGCATTTTCATAACTGTTGGTTTCATCTAACTAATTTAGACCAGTGTGGCTAAATAATAATTTATCAATTGCATGCAATAACTAATCATTTTTTTAAAAACACACTCAATGTAAAATGACGTAACTGAGATGGGGAGACCCATAATTCAGAAACACAACAGTTATGAAAATGCACACACACACAAGTGACACACGTATAACCAATGAATGGTCAGTCTGGGGTATATAAATATTATGACTAGAGGAAATAACGCGCTTGCTTCATTTGTTTCGTGAAATGCATCTGATGAAGATCTTCGGTAATGAAGATAGAAATATCATAGAAAAAGAAAATTACTGGAACAATGAAAGCTGCGTTAGTCAAAACGCAGATCAGGTAATTACAATTATTCCAGTTCCGCATCAAGGAAACTCTTTCAAGAAACACCTCTTTGTTTTGTCGATGGAAGCTGTAGAAAGCAATCTCACATCAAGGATCTCTAGGATGTTGACTGGCGATATTATTCGTGTATTAATAGAAGAAGAATATCGTTAATACATTGATTATAAACTAGCCATTCTACATTTTTACTTGTCTTTTTTTACTAAAATATTATATTTTCTATTATTTTTACAACTTAAATAATATACATTTTGACACTTTACAGGAGGCTTCTTCGATTGAAATCCGATTTATCTGTAGACCTGAATTCATCAGATTATATCAAAGTCTGGTGGCCGTTTCGTCTAATGACTCTGTTGTTTCGACGTCTACGAAAGACAACGCTGACGTCAGCGATGAAACAATTCAGCGAACAGAGAATAACGAATTACTGGTTTTGCAGAACTTAGATCAAGAAAAGCACGAATATTCTGTTCGTGAACGACAAATTTTAGACTTGTCTGAATCTGCTTGTTTGACTAGCCAAGGCAGTACTAGCACAAGACTAGCATCGAACGCATTTGGAAGCCAATCAGGTGAACTTTATGACGATGGTGAGAAGCAGACTTCACTTTCGGGCTCAGTTCCACCACAGGTCGATTTGACGCAAAAGTCTTTATCCGAGGCATTTCCAAAACCTTTATCGGAACAAATAGATTCCATTACAAATTGTCCGGTTCGTATGAATTGATTTTAATTGCCAATTTCGTTCTTTAGCCTTTTTAAAAGTTAGCCTTGTATTGTTAGTTAATATTAAATAGACTATTTGCTATCAACAAACTAAGTATGCGTTTATGGTTTAATATTGTGAAGACGTATTCGGATGGGCGAATGAACACCATCCACTGAAGTTTGGCCAAAATGCAGTTTCAAAATTTATCACATTAAACGACAACGTTTGTAAATCTTTTGCTTTCAGCTGTTTAAAGTATTTATTGCAACGTATTGGCTAACATGTGGTATATATTGTACAGTAGCGCTACTGTTCAATCTTTTCAGCTGATCTACTACCTAAGTAGAGCACAAAGTTATTTGGGTTAAATTGAAACGACCAACACAAAATAGTTGTGGCAAAAGTATCAATCGAGAGGGATCAAGTAGAAGAAGCTTAATTTCGCCAGTAAGCACGAGACGAATGTGCACATGAGATTGCACCATGTTCATGCTGACTTTGATTTATCCTTCTGGTCATATTTGAACTATAATTAAACAAACATTGGTTGCGCGTGTACTGATAACAATTACCATAATGTTCGAAAATTGTGGTTAGAGCCACAGATTCCGAAGCAGACATTCGCAGGTTCGAGCCCTGTCCGCGGCAAATTCTGGACACTACGTAATGAGTTTCCAATAAGGACGAAACTGGTGTACAAGATGAATTACCTTTTCAACACTACACAACGCTTAGCTGTTATTGATGAATATATGTACATAAAAGGTCAGATATTTATATCAAGATCGAATCTTTGATTTGAGTAATTTTTATCACCGCCCGGGCAACCAATGTTCATTCATTTGCATAAACAGTTTCAGATGTTAGTAAGAAGGTACCCTAAGTTGATATCGGTGTGTGCGCAATCAATGAGCGATTACTTTTAACTGGAATTTTTAAAATCAAATACAAATATATAAATCCCATTTTTATTATTCTGTTACGTATGCTAACTAGTGTTACCTGTCAATTTAATGCATAAATCAGGATCCACTTCCTACGTCAGAAAATCAAAGCGTTTGGCGTGAACGCAAGCATCATCGGCACAAGCGCAAAAGGCCTAGGAAGCTTGCAGTAGACACAATGCGTAGTCAAAATGAGCTGGACTTTGGCGTGGCGGACTTTTCGGATGGTTAGTTTTTACAACTATTACTCTCTGCATGACATTTGTATGCAAGGATGTTTTTTTATAATTATATGTTTTGGCGTGAAGCATTTTTGACAACGTAATGGAATACTATTTTATATACAAACCATTTATTATTTGTGGAGGCTTTTTCAGCACAAAATCTGTTTTTAACTATTTTTGTTGCCCTAGTGCTTGCTTTTTTGAGGCTACAGCATTATGAAGAACTAAGTCATTATTCTCGATATATTGTTATTTAAATCTGGCTAAAAGTGCTAGTGAGCAGGAGCCAAACTAAAGCGTAGTTTCTTTGCTTGATCACCTCACCTAAATATATAGTGGGTATAGGGCGTAATACCGGCTCCTTGCAGTAAGGTCCTCATTAAACACAGAAACATTATGTACAAATGAAATTGTAACTTCCGTTCATACTGACTTTCGTTATCCCTTCTGGTCATACTTAGACAATTTGTTACTAGGTGCGCAAAACCCTAATTCAAAGTAATTCCTGATTAAAGTATATATATATATATATATATATATATATATATATATATATTAATTCTGTACAAAAACAATATCTAACATATAGCGTGTCTTCTTTATATGATCATTTCTGAGTTCATAGTTTACTCTTCGAAATTTCTCTTTGGTAGCATTTCGTTTTTTGTCTATCTTACTATTTAAATACTGTTTGTTGCGGAGTACTAATATATACGCAAGTATGTATTAAGTGTTGCGAACCTAGTAACATATTAGTTCAGTTGTGACCAGATGGATAAAACAAATAAGATTTAAAAGAAACATGTTGCGCGACAGGGAATAGATCATTTACCTGATTATCAGGGTTGCGATCCGATTTGTTTGCATCCACTGTCTTCCTGATTTTTTCTCCCAAATTTTCGATATCCGGATACGGATATACTGTCAAACTCATATCAATACTAAGTTGACTGATCCAATATGTCAAGTGGAAATATTAGTTTAGATAAACAAATTACAATATAGACAAAAGTAATCATACACAGTCGTTTCATTGCTTGCAGCGACTCATGTATCCTTTGAATTTGATAATGTTTGTACCGGTTACTAACACAATTGGCATTAGTGAATATATATATATTCTATAGAGTGAGTTAGCGATTGAAGTCGCATTGTCGAGACTATACGATGTTATACTCTACCTGCAGGTTTACATTCGTCTAGAAGATTGTACAGTCCTGGTATCCCATTCCTCTGAAATATATAATGGATTTAAAGGGCATGTGGCTCCCTACAGTGAGTCATAGTAAGCACGAAACGAATGTGCATGAGATTACTTTCCGTTCATGCTGTCTTTGGTTTATCCTTCTGGTCACAACTGAACTAATTTGTTACTAGGTTCGCAACACCTAATACATACTTGCATATCTTACTATTTGAAGCTACGGTGTGTATATTTTTTCATTTTTACGCAGTGGCAGGATCCATTATGACGGAGTTATCAGTTTTGACGAGCCTGAGATTTATTTTAGCCAAAATCATGGCCTCGGCGTTTTTTGCTTAAAATATTGAGTATGAAACCATGCATTTTGTCAATATATTTTATGTAAAATCCTTGGACTGACGTGTTTTAGACATATTTGCTCGATATCGGAGCGTGGTTGAAAAGTGTTGCACTAGCATCTAGCCACTTTATGAATGTGCATACTTTGATCAGTTGAGCTGAGGCGTTCTCAATTTCGTCGCAGGCGCAACGGATTTTTGTTGGAAAAATCGTGCTTTCGTCGTTGGTTATTCGTTTTCGAATTAACTGATAGATCATAGTAAATTGCCCTTTCAACGTACTTAACCAGAAAGGAATTGGGTCGAGGTCTATGAGCTAGCGACTAGCGGATTTTGCAAGATTTTCCGAAAACCTATGCTCTAACACATCTTTCTGGAGGCTAACGTTTACTCAACAAGATGTACATCCAGTTATTTCCTTAGCTTATTGAATTTCTACCTTAAGCATGCACCTGTTCTGCAATTTTTTGCTTTTTTGCGTATTGTCGGACTACCGAATTAAAGCAAGAATTTCCCTAATTTAAACTATAACATATTCACGCCTACAACTTCTGTCATTGAATTAGTGATATCCAAAGACGGCCGAAACACGGTTGTGATTGGATGGGATTGTAGATTTCTTTTTTGCGACTAGTTGACTAACATATTAAAGTGAATTTTATTTCATGTGCAAAAACAAAAAGAAATTTTATTTTATTTATTTTTTGTTTTTGCACATGGAAAGGGTACTTTGAATTTTATTAAGGCTCGCATATCAAAATGGATTTTATTTCATTTGGCCAGTTGCAAAACGGCAATACTATCGCCACTTATACGTGTTGATTGATTTCGATCTTCTTTGGTTATCATGAGATCAAGACAAATAAATGACTAACATAGATTAGATCAAAGCGTATGCATAATACTTTTGGGAAAGGCTGGCGTTAGTTTTGTTATGTTGTTCGACGACTGGTTTAATACAATGGGATTGGTGTTTACGTCAAGCTCGCAAACTTGATTTAAAGAATTACAATATATGCCATTTTAATTAAGTATTGTGTACTTAGTAATAAGTTAGTTCCTCTAGAACCAACAGGATGGACCAAAATCAACATGAGATGGGTGCGCTTATTTCTTTCTAGCGACCCATCAGTAGGATTTGACACCATACCGTAAACACATTATAAGTTTGGCCAAGAAATGTGAGGCAGTTGAAACATTCAATCTCCTCTACATGTGTGTATTAAAGTAGCAGTTGAGTCAGATGTATTTAGCAATACGAGTTTAAAGCCAATTTACTATGCAGAATATTCATAGCTAAGCACCAAGTCAAGGGTCTGCAAGAAAATAATAATTTTGGTCCACTTTTGTTAGGCAGAGACTTTGTAGATGACCTACTGTATCTGCCAGCATCTGGACGGTCGCGCTTTGACCATGCTTGGTCATAATCAGCGCGCAACAGAAAGCCGAATAAGGAGAATCTGACTAAAAAAATATGTATACAAAATTGCAAATCAAAATTTGGCCCCCAACCCTAGTAGTCTAGCGTAGTTGGCTGCATAATTTTTTTTGTGCAGCGACAAAAATTGCGTTTTCGCCAACACTTCTGTTATTAACATTAAGCAATCGCAGACTACACCGGGGGCGCTAGCAATTATTTAAATAACATTTTCGGACTTGATATAAACACCAGCCCAGTTTTATTTAACGTATCTCACAACATAATGACCATAGCAGCTTGAAACACATCAGCACAGTAACCCCGTATGTAGCTTTCCAATGTCAATGAGTAATTAGATAAAATGCGATTGGTGGTGATTTCAAATCACCGTATACCTTTTTAAATAAAGGTTTTTAAGATATGTGAACTTCTTTGCGCGAACAGTCGACACATCAAGAGGAGAGGCACATAAATGAGTTAGCCCCTAGCAACGGAACTATGATATTTATGCTTTAATTAAATAACAAAAATTTTAATTTGACGATTCAGCATAAAAAGTTTATTTCTTTATGTTTTAATTAACACTTCTTTCTTACAGATAGTTATATGAATTCTAATCTGACCAGTTCCACTTCGAGTACACTGAACAGTCAACTTGGCGGTAAACTAAAGCAAAGTCTGTACAACACATTTAGCAACAAAAAGCGTAGGTCACAATTAATTTTTTTGTGTAATCTTTATCTTATCAGATAATTTAGACGTTGAAATAATTCTTCGTAGATCAAAAGTTATCAACAATTTCACATTTTTGTGTGGCATGCATTTTTTATTGAGGTTTGGAATTAAAAATAAGGATGATTGCAATGATGGTCGTTGTGGTGATTATTTTGGTTGTGATTATGCTGAAGATGATAATAACGACACCAATGATAGTGGAGATGATAATGATTATTATAACAGTGGTAGTGGTGTTGATGACGGCGGTTTTTGAGATGTTAAAGTCGGTGGTGTTTCTGATACGTTGTGAAACTGAATAAAATGTTTGGTTTGAAAGAAAGATAAATAGAAAGATGTTTGCATTCACTGTCTTCAATTTGACTCTGAATATTTCGACTTCTGGTTTCGGTAGCATTTTTCAATGGAAAGCACATCCCACTAATAATTTGACAATCAATGAATCAAGTGATAAATTTATTTTAAACTTGTACTTACTGCAGTGATTTAATAAAAAAAATACTGACGACTCACTAGATGAGCATACGCCATGCCTGTGTTCTCGTTTGTTTTGGATTGAAACGTAAATATTTACTGCACACGTACACTCATCCAAGTGAAATTACAGTAATCTAACAACATCTGACGATTCACTAGATAGGCGTATGCTACGCCTGTATGTGTATCTATGTGGGCGTTTTTTAAGATTGCGAAATAATCAGTTGCATGTAATTAACGGCACGTGTATCACTCACTCAAGTGGAACTAATGGGATAAATGTCAATTTTTCTTTGCACACATCAGACCTATTTTTACACTTACTTTCCTAAATAAGGTAATTACGAGTGGCATCCCGGTAAAGAGGTGGAAAGATACTGTGAATACTCGGGAGTAAAATTTTCACAGTAAACAATTAAAACTATAAAATTAAATAAAAATCAAGATAAAATGTTGCAATAGAATAGAAATTTAAAAAAGGGAGTCATAAAAGAAATTGGAAAATTACCTGCTAAGGCATGATAGTAGTAATAGTTGAAAGGAATGTTGCCGTTTTCCAAAAAAACGTATTGATTTGATAAAAAGTGCTACATTACATAAAGAACCTAAATTAATTGATACAATGATATAATACGTAACCAAGGCTGAAATTATATGATAATCAGAAAATAAATTGGAGACATTTAATTGCTTACCCTCCGCTGTCCGTAAGTTAATGGCAATCCAATTTTCTTATTATTTTGCTTGAGCGAGTTTCTGATTCTGATTCGTGCAACCTTCCATTCCTACCCTTATTTAATGCTGTATTCCAAATCGAACCTAGTAATTTTTCCACGGCGGTTTCATTCATTGTCTTCTTTCGATTTAATTTCGGTGGATTCTCTAATAAATCTTGTCGATCTACTACGACCACAAACTAATATGCGTCTACAACCACCCAAGTTAATTGTATTTCCTGTCTCTACTGTATGACGTGCAAGATCTAATCTATTAACATAGCCATATTTGCATACGATTCTATACTCCCCTCTCCTTAACTTAATCGGGTGCTTAAGAGATCTAGCAATAAGTATAAATGGAACGGTTTAAACGAAATTTACCTAGACAAATTGACTGTCAAATTGTTCGTTGGATGTGCTTTTCATTAAAAATGATTCCGAAACCGGAAGTCGAAATATTCAGAGTAAAATTGAAAACAGTGGATGCAAACACCTTGTTGGATACAACAATCGTCAGGTAATATGATGCTTGTTTTGTGCTTATTTTAAGATCTGAAATTTTATATAAATAATTTCTATCAACATCCAACCTAACTCTTGTACATAGTCCTTTCAAAGAGCATATAGGCATTGGGCTAAATAATTTCGGCTATGCTAGATCAAGCCAGGGTAGTTGAGTATCCCATGTTGTGTATCAAAATTGAATGCTTTATTGCACTTGTCGCCTTTCTATCAGGCCTTGAAGCCAGTCCATATTAGGCCATATGACAGCAGCCTTCAGCGGATCCAACTGGGAGCACTGTGACTGTTTCGCTATCTTGGAGAGGTGGTTGTGTCCCTACAGTTCCGACAGTTCTTTAAATTAAGTTTGCGAGTTTGATATAAGCACCATTCCTTTTGTATTTAACCAGTCGCATAGCATAGCATAACTGGCGTCAGCTACACGTACCGGCGTGTTTCGACCTTCTATGAGTATAATCAGTTGACGACGGAAATTCGACTATCAGGGATCACACAATGAATACAAAAGAAATGCAATGTTAGATATGCGGCTGTCTCGCATGTATTAAACTTGACTGGTGATGTCGGTTGCACAATTTCAATGC
The DNA here is from genome assembly GCA_029291075.1 of Eudiplozoon nipponicum. Taxonomy (NCBI): domain Eukaryota; kingdom Metazoa; phylum Platyhelminthes; class Monogenea; order Mazocraeidea; family Diplozoidae; genus Eudiplozoon; species Eudiplozoon nipponicum. The sequence goes on from JAQBSW010002364.1 coordinate 32,440, forward strand.
AGTACGAACATAAAATATTCGCAACTTTCGCCATATGCATATCGATGATTATTTAATTGCAGTACTAACCGTAGCCATAGAAATTCCGGCTTGACGACCGGCGGGCTCAAGCTAGTCGACCCGGGATTGGTAACATGAACCTTGCCGGGTCATAAAGGGACAGCCATCATCCCGTTTCATGTGAAGCTTCGAGTTTGGTCTAACTGCACTGTAACTTTTTGTTAAATGTGTAGTGACGGAATGAGAGCAAGCGTTACAGACGTGAGGGGCAAGTTTCGGCTGCTGAAGGAAACTCTGGCCACTGGCATCTGGGCAGATAGTGCTCATCAGCTTTGGTTGGCAGACTATCTAGGAGAAGGAAAACTCAGAATAAAAACCATCACTAGGAATGGGCGACCTAGTGTTCTTTTACAGTCCACATATAACCATGACAAGTACAACTTACAATAATTACATACTGCATCGGCCGTCGCTCAGTATAAAAAGGGTCGCCTTATCTGCTGAGCCGTGCAGGGTGGATAAGCGAAACAGGCTATTGCAGGCAACTCCAACTCTATATTCGATTCTGCGTCCTTTCCTTCCCCTTCCTCTTCTCAATCTTACAATAACTCTCTTTTAGATACTATAAATATGGTTGGTTTAGATCATAACACTGAGCCCAATACTAGGTTGCCAAATATCGAAAATGGTTCTTGTAGACGATCATTCATTAAACCTAAGTTAGGTTTTAACGTAGGCGCATTTAATGTGCGAACATTAAAACAACTTGGACAGCAAGAATCTCTTGCTCGTACGTTGGATAAATTAGAAATCGACATATGTTGCGTATCTGAAACCAGAATACAGGATCCTACGTGTATTACAGAACTAGTTGCACCATCCCTATCTACGCGTTATTGGCTTCGAGCATCTGGTTCCGCAGAGTCCTCTCAAGCCGGTAAATGGGGTGTTGGTATTGGCCTTAGCGCGCGAGCTGAAGCTTGCTTAATTGAATGGATCCCTTTAAATAGTCGATTGTGTGCGGCACGTTTAAATACATCTACTAAAATCAAAGCAAAAAACCGTTATAATCGTTGCCTCTTCGTTGTATCTGCATATGCTCCTACCGATTGCAGCACAAAGAAAGTAAGGACGCTTTTTACTCCGAATTAAGCTCCTTACTAAGTAAAGCACGAAGTTCGGATATAGTCCTGGTTATGGGTGACATGAATGCTCAAGTTGGTCGCTTAAGCAACACAGAATTTCATTTAGGTGGAAGATACACTCTAAGCTCGACTGGCAATGATAATGGTGAACGGCTTTTGGATAGCTGCGCGGAACATAGACTATATTTAAGTAGTACAAATTTCAGACGTAGTGTTAAACGTTGTGCTACATGGCGTCCTCCAGCACCCGGACAACGGTGGACTCAAATAGATCATGTAGCAATTAGTTATAGATGGCGTGGTTGCATCCAGGATTGCCGTTCTTTTTGGAACACTTATGTCGACTCAGAACATGCTCTTATCCTTTGTAAATTTGCTCTAAAATTTTCAGGGAAAATGAATAAGAATAAACCACAAATTCATGTAGGCAAACTCGAACAACTGACCTTCCGCAAAAATATGAAGATATTCTAAAGTCTAAGCTAACTGGTCTTGATGGCGAAAATCCGAATTTACTTTGGTCCAAGATAAGTGGCACTGTGCACAATGCAGGTACTACTGTTTGTGGAATTGCAGGCCCTCGTAGAAATAATCATTGGCTCTCTGTAAAATTTATGAAGATACTCAAAATAAGACGCCAATTTCCACCTGACTCGGCTCATAATAATACTCGTCGCAATATAAGACGCCAAATTAAGCGTAGTCTAAAAGTTGATTTCGAAAACGTTTGGACCTGAAAGGCTGAAGAAATGGAAGAAATTTTCGAGTCAGGTAATAGTCGCTGTTTGTTCAAACTTATTCGCGCAACGGGTCCGACAAAATTAAAATGATTGCAACAACCATTTAATAACCGGAATAATAAGTCATCTTGATAGGTGGGCTGAACATTTCAAAGAACAATTTTCGTGGCACCCGCGTCAGTTCCGATTCCCGAAAGCGTGCCTGTATCAACAGTGTGAAATGCTAGTCTCGAAGAACCATCAGAGTTAGAAGTACGCAATGCAATCCTATCTCTCAAAAGTCGCAAAGCCGCAGGCCCTGATGATTTGCTTTCAGGATCATTTAAGGATGGTGGCGATATAATTATGGGAGCGTTGACTAAGCTTTTTCATACTATATGGAATGAGGAAACTGTACCACTTGATTGGAATGAGTTGACCATCATTCCTATATTTAAAAAGGGCAAACGTAATTCGTGCGATAACCATCGTGGTATAAGTTTGACTCCGGTCGTATCAAGGTTATTTGCTTCGATTATCCTACGTCGTCTTAGCGCTTCACGTGAATCACAAACAAGAGAAGAACAGGCCGGATTCCGCGCAGGACGAGGTTGTATAGATAATATTTTTACGTTAAGGCAAGTTCTCGAACAGAGACATTTATATCACTGTCCCACAATAGTCGTCTTTCTAGGCTTCAAGGGTGCATTTGATTCGGTGGATCGCAATGTTTTATTCCATATCTTGTCGAAAAGCGGTGTGCCCACTAAATTTGTTAATATTATACGAGCTCTCTACACAAATACTTCTGGTCGCGTTAAGGTTTACAACGAATTAACGCATAACTTTACAACCAGCAGTGGTGTTCGTCAAGGTTGTCCACTTTCCCCATTTTTGTTTAATTTTGTAATCGATGCTATTATGAACAACACTCTCTCACACATTCAGGACGCTGGAGTTGAAGTTCTCCCGGGAGATAAACTAGTCGATCTCGACTATGCGGACGATATCATACTATTATTCGACAATCAGCATGTTGCCCAGACCACCTTAAATAGATTAGCAAACGTTGTTCCGTCTTTCGGTATGAAATTCGCACCCTCTAAATGTAAGATACTGTTACAGGATCACCCACCACTCACTCCAACGTTGCGACTGCAGAATGAAGATCTTGACATAGTCGACAGGTTTACATATCTTGGGAGCTCTATCAATAACGTAGGCAATATGTCCGACGAGGTGAGAATACGGATCGCGAAAGCTAGAGTAGCTTTCTCGAACCTTCGTCATTTATGGAGAAACGCGAATATTTCACTTTGCCTTAAAGGTCGTGTTTACAATGCATCTGTACGCGCAGTCTTACTATACGCTAGTGAAACTTGGCCTCTTAGAGTTGATGATCTGAGACGCTTACAGGCATTCGATCATCGTTGTTTGAGAAGTATAGCACATGTTGGTTACCAACAACGAATAACTAACGTTGACATCCGTAGACGTATTTTGGATCTGACAATAAGTGCTCGTCTTTAGAAAAGCAAATAAGGCTCCATCAACTTCGTTGGCTCGGTCACGTTTTGCGTATGCCCTCATTCCGATTGCCCAATAGAGCTCTGTTCTCTCATCCAGCACCAAATTGGCGTAAGAAACAAGGTGGGCAGATTTTGACATGGCAGAAACAATTAAAGTCATTTACATCCAAATTGGGTAGTATAGGATCCACTCGTCTGCCGGGATGGGGTCCTCGTGCACATCACAGTTCTTGGTTAGAAACCCTTAGCGATATGGCAGCGAATCGAGCTCAGTGGCGATCTTGTTGCAGATGTATAGTAGAATCATCTTCGTAACTTTCTTTTCTTAGTAGGGCAAAGTTAGCTGCGAGGTTCGGTTTGTTTATGACGTGATACGGTGAAATCCGCAAGGAAGCTGTGTTGCTGATGTCGCCTTGCCCGAATGCTAACTTGGCCATAATGGTGTTGTGGAGAGGTTTAGTTTGCCTCATTTCTGTTAGTTATCCTGATAAATTTACTCATAGTAGCAAGGTTTTCCTTCTCTCTCTACCCCTCTCCCTCTCTCGTAAATCTCAATAATAATTTATCTAAATTCACTTATATAATTTTTTTCACTCCTTATGTTTATATGGCAGTGAAACATTAGTCACTTGACTTTTGTGTGGCTGGAAATGATGATGATGATGATGATGCAGTACTAACCATGTTTGTTAATTGTTTAGTGGGGTGGGTACATTTTTATTTAGCGATTAAATAGCACAAATACCGTACAACGCATTGCATCTCGTAAAGAATTTTAATTCGTCTACAAGATTTCAAAGCAGTTACTGACTAGATGTCATATTTATGGCAGTGAAACATTAGTCACTTGACTTTTGTGTGGCTGGAAATGATGAAAAAATGATGAGTTAAGCGAAATTGGGTACAAGTTACGACAAAAAACTCACTTCGCTTTTGTAAAATGAGCTCGAGTTTGCGGCCATACATACTCTTGCATTATTTTAGATTTACTACGCTCATTTTTGGTTATGGTGGCTGTTAATTATGTTAAACCGGTTTAAAATGTGGTATACATCAATGTAGAAAGTATCGCGCTCTTCATACTGAGTAAGTCTATTCAGGACCAGAAGGAAATACCAAGTCAGCATTTATGTATATATGTACGTACATATATTATTATATACATGGATATAGGTGTATATGTTGTCTGTTTAAACTAAACATTACACGTGCTAGCAAAATTAATACGTCCGGTAGACCGGCTTCGTCCTTATTGGGAGCTCTTTAAGTACTCTTCAGTATTTTCCGCAGTCGGGACTTGAACCCGGTCTGGGACTCTTTCCACTGCGCCAGACTTGCCGCGTGCTACAATCAATTTAAAGTAATATACTAGCTTACATGTTTTGTTAGCTTTTACTTGAAGTGGAACCTATATGTAATTTCTTATGACCTGAGGTTCAAACTGGCCACGCATTATCTGTCATTATAGAACAGACATAATGTCACTAGAGGAAGATATATTTATTTAATTTCTAATAACAAGACTTTGATTAAATATATATTATCATTATAAACTAGATATTGCATCAGGTAGCAAGGGAAGTTCATCCAGTAGACCACTTTCGGCCCCATTATGGATACTTAAAGTTCTGTCCATTATTCTCCTATGTTCGAGCCACATCTGCGGCAAATTCTGGAAGTTACTTAGAGTTTATAATAAGAATGAAACTAGTCCACTGGATAAATTGAATTTTACTACCTGTTGAAATGTTTATTGTGTATGTACGAATTTATGTTTGCATGCATTTATCAAAGTAAGTATTGCAGATTTTATCCGAATTTTAAAATGGTGTGTATTTGTTTTTACTTTTAAATAATTGTTTTTACTATCTTTCGCTTATGCTTGCAGTATCGTACGCCGAAATGGCTGCCTCTCGGATATCGAATATTAATGTTTTCGAAGTCGATGAACGCAAATCTGGTCATTTTGGTGGATCTTCTCTACCTTTAGTATCGAGTTCACCTTCTATAAGCATGGGACCTTTATTTGGATCTATTAATCCTCTTCATCAGACTCATTTTCCTCATCGTTTCAAAGCACCATCAACGAATATTTTGCCAAATAAGAGAATGGAAAAGTCTGATTTTACCATCAAATCACATGACTTTGAGCACTTCGGTTTTCGTAGTTCTGAATGCCAGTGTAATTTTAGTCCAAATTCGTCTAGCGAATTGGAAGAAAATTATCAAGTAGGAGATTTTGCTGTATCTAGGGATAGAGCGTACTTAAAGGATTCAACGAACGATAGACACACCATTGCATCTTTGAATAAAGTGAACACGGAACTACCAACTACATATGCGGATATTGCAGCCTTAGGTCAGCATGGTAAGATTTTGTTTATCATTTTATTATCTTAATTAAACGAACATTGGTTGCGCGGGACGTGATAACAATTATTATATTTAAGGTTGTGATCTAGATATAAGCTCTTGACCAATTTATTACTTACATATGTCAGTATAAACTAAGAATTGTATAGTGTAGAAAAGGCAATTTATCCAGTATATTTTTTGAAATTTGATTGCGGAATGCCAGCTTCATATTTTCCAATGCCGCGTTTTGCGTACGCGGGTTGTAGCTTTGCACTAGCAGTTTCACAAAGATCCGATTGATCACAATTTCCACTTCCTTTTTGTCTTCGATCAGGCTGAGTTTGTATTTGTCCCTTTCTTCCGAAGGCTTCTACATCTTTCATACTAACCAATGCAAATGCGGTTCTGTCACATCACACACAACAAAGATGTGATAGAACCGCATTTTCATTGGTTAGTATGAACGATGTTGAAGCCTTCGTAAGAAAGGGATGAATACAAACCCAGGCCGATCGAAGACAAGAAGGAGATGGAAATTGTGATCAATCAGATATTTGTGAAACTGTTAGTGCAAAGCAACAACCCGCGTACGCAAGACGTGGCATTAGAGAAAATCATCCAATAGACCGGTTTCGTCCTTATTGGGAACTCATCATGTACTGGCCAGAATTTGCCGCGGACAGGGTTCGAAACTGGGCACGTCTGATTGGGAATCTGGTGCCCTAACGACTGAGCCACCCTGCCGCACACTACACTACACACAATTTTCAGTTATATACTAACTAATGTAACTTGGTTAGTCTATTTTTCCTTTAGGTGGAGCTCATATGGAAGGAAAAATTGACTAACGACATCCATTTAGATCCGAGGTTCCAACTACCCATCCCAAATCAGTCATTACTGACCAGACACCACACTACATGGGGAAGTGGTATTGAAATAACATTTATATAATTAAACGAACATTGGTTTCGCGGGCGGTGATAACAATTATTATAATCATGGTTGCGATTTTGATATATGCACTTGACCCATTAAATACTTACACATGGCAGTATAGACTAAGTATTGTATTGTGTAGAAAAGACAACTGAAAATTGTGTGTAGTGTAGTGTACGGCAGGCATGCTCATTAGTTAGAACACACAATTCCGAAGCAGACGTGTCCAAGTTGGAGCCCTGTCTGCGGCAATGTCTGGCCAGTACATGACAAGTTCCCAATAAGGACGAAACCAGTCTATTGTATGAATTGGTTTTCTACACTATACAATTCTTAGTTTATTCTGACATATGTAAGTAATTAGGTGGTCAGGTGTTTGTATCAAGACTGCAACCTTGATTATAATAATTTTATTATCTTACTATTGATGGGGCGTTTATTCTTCAATGATATGCCACAAGCAAATTCCCAAGCACGATCATAAGGCTTAAACACTATACTAAAGCAAGCACACAAAACAGACTACATCCGCGTATGCGAAAACGACTTTGATATCATACACACACACACACACACACACACACACACACACACATAACACGATTTATATGTCACACTAACTATCGCACACAAAACTATGTGCAGACTACCAATGCATGCACACCACACTACTCAAATGCTTCGCGCATGCACAGAACACGTTTCACACACCTTATCCACTAATGCAAACTATAATCCCACATACCAAAGCAAGCACATACCACGACTCACACATTCGTATAACACGTAACGGAGACACCGAATTCACGAATACTCCAAACACGATGCACCCTCCACAACAAACGTTGCACACAACGTGATACACTATTAACGGATGTACGCAGCGAAACTAACATCACCCGCGCATGCACACCAAGAATCGCACAAAATACCCACATATGCACATAAGACAAACAATTCACCCAACTCACTCAAGAAATAATGCCTCACAAACCATGCACAAATCTGCACTCTAAACAGCATACAATAGTACACACATGCACATAAGATACTCACACATACACGAAACACTAGTTGCAAACTATACTCCCTCTGCACAGAATTCGAATTACACACCATACAAATGCATTTACTCAGCGCCACTCACAATGTATCCGTGGCTGCACACACCACGAATCTCTAAATATAACAGTGCATGCAAAAAACTTTCCTCATGCATCGTACTCAGAGTATGCACAGAACACGACTGACATACCATACCACCGAATACACATAACACGATGTATGTCCTATGCACGCAGATTGGAAAAAACTCGGGGTCTATGCCCACATATGCACATTGCCCGAATCAAATTCCCGACTCTCACAAGCGAGCAACTAATTACGTGCCATGTCTACGCATGCAAAAAACGTAACGCGCACTACATTCACGCATGCACGCAACGCGCAATACATTCACGCATGCACGCAACGCGACTAACACAGTACGCACGCATATTCGCGTATGCGTATAAACGTGGACACAGAACTATACACACACTACTCACGCATATACACGCTTGCAAACTACAACTCACACATCGTACTCATGCGTGCATATGACTAGAATCACACATATCCACTCATGCACATGCCTCTCACACAGACTCGTGTATGCGCACAAAACGTCGTATGCACCATACCCACGCCTGCATACAACGCGACACATGAAATACCCACGCACGCATATAAAATGCGCACAAATTGTCTTAAATATCATACTCACGCATGGTCACAAAGTTAATATCAAGATTTACATACACATGCAGGAGTCACTAATCATAGACCACGTCCACACATGCACACAATACGAATCACACAGAAACATGCATTTACACCAATTTTTTCACAAATCATATCCACGCATGCACACCAAACGTCTAAAATACTACTCGAGTATCCCAACTGTACGACCGTTAAACAATAACGACTCATTCGCATATATATATATATATATATATATATATATATATATATATATATATATATATATATATATATATAGAAAGATACCATGTCATACAAATGTTATATGGAACAGAATATATATATATATATATATATATATATATATATATATATATATATATTCTGTTCATATAACATTTCAGGCTTATATTATCTTTCTATAATAACGAATAGGGAGTGGCCAGTTAGAACGTCAGCTCTTTAGTGGTTCAAAGTGGGTTCAACATAAATGTAAGGCTAATCGGAAACTTGAATCGGTATATATCTGGAAAATATTTGTAGCTTACGACAGGTGTGGCACGGCGAATAGGTGCAAAACTCCCAATTAAATGTACCCCGTTCGTGACGAATTCGGGCAAGTATTTGACAAGTTCCTAATAAGAATGAACCCAGTCTATTTGATGAGCTTCTTTATTATCTTGTGCGATGTTGGTGAAACAAGAATATTTTTACAGATATTTTAGTGTTATTTAACATGCATAAGAATGTGGATTACCTTTCACATGTGTTCTTCGGAGTATTTGAGGCTAGGAAGCTGAGCACCACAATAGAGTATTTTAGGCTGGGGTGCCGACCCCTGCTTCTGTGTGTTTGAAGCTAGGAAATTGGTCACCGCTAACGTTCTCCACTCTGCAGAGAAATTTAGAATCCTGTAGTAGTTAAACATCGTGGGGTAACGATACCAGATTGTCGAACTTTAGTACAATTAGCAATATGGTTATTTTGAATTTTACATCTGCGAAGAGAGATTAATATTTAAACGTAGTTGGACTCAAATTTCGGTCTAATTAATGTAGCTTTTTCTTGCCGATCTGAAACCCAATGGAGTTTATTTATTTAGTGGGTATGGATTCCTACATCCAAATCGCGACAATAAGTTCATAAAAGCCATGAAATTTAACGTCTAAAATCATGAATAGCTACGAAGAGTGGTTATCTATTTTAGCGGCTTTCCGTTCCCTTATGTGACTTCAAGTCTGCTAACTTATCAAGATAAGTATCATATATATCAATTTCGTAACAGGGTAGCAGATCATTTAGTGGTTATCTGTGATATTCGCAATGTTTGGTGGATTGACGATAGTTTAGAAGGGCTGAATGTGCTTCATTTTAAATATTGGGGGTGCGCGTAATCATTTAGTCGAATAACTAGTGCTTAGGCATTGACTTTTTGCAGACTGTTCGAAGAGTTTTTGGTGCGCCTGCACTGACATTGATCTCGTTCTTCAGCGTTATTTAGCAATTGCTGAAAAGATTGGTTTGGAAAGAAGGGTCTTTGATTCGATTGTTTAATCATCCATCAGTACAATTTCTCGCGCTCTCTTTCATTGGTTTTGCGATTTAATTTCCGGTATATTGAAATTTTCTATTGGCACTAACGCTTTAAAATACCATTTAGCAATAATTGATTGTGCGGGTGGTGGTAACAATGCTTTAAATCAAGTTTGCGAGCTTGAAGTAAACACCAATCCCATTTTATTTAACCAGTCTACGAACAACATAACAGCCGCCAGCTGATACGCATTGACGCGTTTCGACCTTCCATGATCATCATCAGAGTACGACGGCAGACTGACTATCGAGGATCAACCGCATTGAATATATATGGAAGTCAAATTTAGATATGCGGCTCTCACCTCTAGCAGTCTTGCATACATTGAACTTGACTGGAAATGTCGGCTGCACAATTTCTATGCAGTCCTGAACATTAACTGTTTGCAGCTTTCGCCACATATACATATATAGGCAATACAATTTAACAATAATTGTTTGCGCGGGTGGTAGTAACAATTCTTTAAATCAAGTTTGCGAGCTTGAAGTAAACACCAATCCCATTGTATTTAACCAGTCGTCGAACAACATAACAAAACCACCGCCAGCCGCAACGCACTGACGCGTTTCGACCTTCCATGATCATCATCAGAGTACGACGACAAACTGACTATCGAGGATCAAACCGCATTGAATATATATGGAAATCAAATTTAGATATGCGGCTCTCACCTCTAGCAGTCTCGCATACATTGAACTTGATTGGAAATGTCGGCTACACAATTTCTATGCAGTCACGAACATTAACTATTTGCAGCTTTCATCACTGCATAGAAATTGTGCAGCCGACATTTCCAGTCAAGTTCAATGTATGCGAGACTGCTAGAGGTGAGAGCCGCATATCTAAATTTGATTTCCATATATATTCAATGCGGTTTTGATCCTCGATAGTCAGTTTGCCGTCGTACTCTGATGATGATCATGGAAGGTCGAAACGCGTCAGTGCGTTGCAGCTGGCGGTAGTTTTGTTATGTTGTTCGTAGACTGGTTAAATAAAATGGGGTTGGTTTTTACTTCAAGCTCGCAAGTTTTAAAATACAGTTTGCCGTGTGCTAAAAATATTGATTTTGAAATGTTAAAATCTCTGAGGTCCAGACTTTGTAAGCGGCTCTTGTGTAGGGCGTACTAGTATCCATAGTTGCCTAGCCAAGTTAGATCTTGGCTATAACACTGGATGAAAAGGAAGATGTATCATACCTAGCTGGATCAAACTCGCATTATAAAGGGATAAGAATCTGCTTTTCTGGAAAGCTAGGACTGAATGAGTCACATACTGGAGTACGCAAAGCAATTATTGTATTTAGGAGGTATACAATATGAACTTAGCACTTGTGCAGTTCACCAACGATGAAGATCTGTACGGCTTATGAAGCATGAACCCTTACGTTTCAGGAACCAAAAAATCGACTTTACTTTGGTTAAACCGACGCATGAGGCCTAGCATACGTCACTGGAAGTCAACTGTGCTCGTGATCGCGTGTTTTGTGCTCCAGTAAATTGGAATGCATGCCCAGTTAGTTTAGAGTGATATAACTAATCTCCTACGGCAGTAATCTGGACGGACTTAACGGAGCCATAAGCTGAAAGCGATATTATAGGTTTCCACTGGGAGCAAAGACTGCTGAAACGTAGGCTGGTATAACATTGGAAATGCCTTGCATTTTGCGGGTTGCTTCGAGGGGGATATGACCGTGTGACCATAACAATGACCGTGTGTTAGATTCCAATATTTATTCTGGCGACTATCAGAGAGTTGTACAGCGTGAAAGGAGGAATAGTGTAGTCGATTAATTGAATTTACAATAGTAAAATTTGTAGATTAGGATTAACGATATTGCAAATAACAACTTAGGCTGTGTGTGACTCGTTTTCGATTTTTGCTTTGAAAAAGCCAGTGAATCCACCACATTTTGAGTATGATTTGTTTAAGCAAATATTTTTTCATCATCATCATCATCATCATCATGCACAGCCATACAAAAGCCACAAGTGACAAATGTTTCACTACCATGCAGCAATAAGAAGTGAAACAAAAATTATAGATAACGCCAAAAATAATAATTTAGGCACACAAATTATTAGTGAGATTTAGAAGAGATTGAGAGAGAAAAAGAGAATACCTAGTTACTATAACTATATTTATCAATATGATTCACATAAATGAGGCAAACTGAACATCTACACAACATCATTATGACCGAGTCAGTTTTAAGGCAAGGCGACATCAGCAATACAACTTCCTTGCGGGTTTCATTGTATCACGTCATGAACTGTGTTTAGGTATAGCGGAGAGGTTCTCCCCTAAGCGAACTGCGCTTAGTCTAAAATGCTCTTCGAAACACTTCTTTAATAATGATCGATTCCGGCCTAGATAGAATATGGAGCATCTAATACATTTGAATAAATAAACACTGTTTGACTGTTGGATTCCAGGAAGCTTATTTTTTACATTTGTGTTTAGCAGACTTTGTATTCGCCCTTTCTTCAAATCACGTTTGCGATCTTGAAATAAACACCAATCCCATTGTGTTTAACCAGTCATCGAACAACATACCAAAACTACCTCAATTCGCAAATCACTGACGCGTTTCGACCTTCCATGATCATCGTCAGAGTACGACGGCAAACTGACTAGCGAGGATCAAACCGCATTGCATATATATGGAAATCAAAATTAGATATCGGCTCTCACCTCTAGTAGTCGTGTATAAATTGTGCGTGACTGGAAATGTCGGCTGCAGTTTGATCCTCGCTAGTCAGTTTGCCGTTGTACTCTGATGATCATCATGAAAGGTCGAAACGCGTCAGTGCGTTGCGACTGGTGGTAGTTTTGTTATGTTGTTCGATGACTGGTTAAATACAATGTGATTGGTGTCTACTTCAAGCTCGCAAACTTGATTTAAGGTATTGTTACCACCACCCGCGCAATCATTTATTGTTTATTTGTATTCGCCCGTTGTTTCTTGCTAATTTATTTTTAATTTCTACATTTTTTCCTGATCCAGCGGTGCTGTTGGAAATTTTCGTTAAAATATTCCGCCAAAAGTTTTGAACTCAAATACTTGAAGCAATCGCCGATTGATAATTTGTTGCTTCTTTTCTATTTTCGTTGTAGCATACCAGAGATCTCTACTAAAACGGTGTCGAATCCTTTCGGAATTGCCATCAGTCAATTCCATAGATCGTAGTAAACAAGGTCCGACGGTGGCGGCTTGCACTGAATCCTCGGATATGCCGCTTGCCAATGTTAGCCACAGAATTATGCCAAAATGTAAATCGCTCAAATTTACTGTTCAGCCTACCATGAGCGGACAAACAGGACAGACCACTGAACAATTAAAACCCAAACGGACGACAGAAAATGTTCGGTTTCTGTGCTCACAATTGTCATCTAGCCAGTTGAAAACACGACAGACTCAGACTCTGCCAGAATGTCACATCAAGTCGAAAAGCGGCAACAGACAGGTTGTGAGCAAAGATAGGAGGTCTAAACAGAATAGTTCAAGACTCTGCATCGTGGACGATGAGTCATTTGAAAATAAACCATCTGAAGAGGGTTGGGAAACGGTGATGTGCCGGCGGGTACAGAAGGGGTTGTCAAAAGAGTCACACTTAAGCTAAGGAGTGTTCTTCGAAAACATGAATAAAGTTTACAAAATGGTTAGCCGCAAAACTAGTATTTTTGTTTGGAATGAATATTTACCTAGACAACTGCCTATCTTAATTACGACTTATATGGTGCGCTGTTATTTTTGTTCCTTAGTTTGTGGTAGACTTCTCGATTGAAGGTTATATTTTGGTCATTGAAGCTATTTTACATAATTAATTAATTCGATTTTTAAGCAAAAATAAAGACATCGTCGCGTTTAGGCCAAGTTCAAAGTAGATGTCTTTCTGACTGTATGCACGTTCGTTGACTTTTTTTGAAAGCTAAATTGTTTTCTTTCCTAACAATATTTTTAAAATTCAAGTCTTTGTGTAGTTTATTCAGGCAACTTGAGTCAGGTTAATTTCCTTCGTTCTAATAAATTTTTTGTCAAATATAGTTTCGATTTTTTCTTCACTTCAATTACGTATTCTTTCTAGGCATTCAAAGCCACATCTTAATTGGTGGCTGAGCGATAATCAGCTACGTACTTAATTATGACATAATAATTGATTAAAATCGCTGCTTCGCAAGCCTATGTAACTGCACTTTTGCTACTTTCTGGACCTTTTTTGGACCATTACAACTTCAACTTACTACTGAAATTTCTCTTTTACTATTGATACTAACAAGCATCTCTACATGAGCATACTATAATAATGTTTCTCTGCCTCATATCCGTAAAATTTAGCATTCTGTATGGAATGCACGCGAGCATTGGGTCGAACATTCGTAATCTATGTTACTCTAGCTTCTCCCTATTAGTTTACACGATATAAGTCCTTTTGACAGAGCTCAATTGCTACCAGTGTAGCCAAATTGTCCACGAAGACACCAACAATAGTTTGCAGTCTCAAGTGAGGTATATTACTGTTGAACTCAAATACAATATTTCAATTTTTATATAGGCTACTTTACAAATTCTACACAAGTATGTTTTTTACCAAAAACGTGTCATATAAATGGCCATATCAAAGCAGGGGACCAGTCTTTTGCAGAGTTACATCCCACAGATCTTGGGTCTATATTACTGAATACTCGAGGATTTGTCAACTGACCGTTGGATAACTAACACATGAATCAACTGGGAGCCCATAGTGCATGGATTGACAATAATTGTTCTCCGTTACCGAGGAGATGGTACATCCAATTGTCTCCATTGATTCCCTGGAAGTAATGCTGTTTAGCATGAAGAATGATGGCAGTCATTGCTAGAATCGATTGGAGCATAATTGCTTGTCTTTTAAAGTGGGATAATTTGCCGGTATTTACATGGTTACCATCTGTTAGATGTATTTGGCCAGTAGCCAAAATTTTGAAACTGGACCGAGTGTTTGTTCCGACGCTTTCCTAACTCGCTTCATATAGGCGCCATTTCTCTGCGAGATGTTCTTTTCCTGTGGCATTAAGTATAAATTAGATTGCAACAACAGTAATTCCTTCATCAGACTTAACATAAAAATGTCACAAAAATAATCAAATTAACTGTGGAGCGTTGACAAAATCACCGAAATAAGTTTCCACAAGACAGTTCGAATGATTTTATTCAGTTTTAAACGTGGCTGAAGTTTTACAACTTTCTTTGTGTAGATATTGCCTTAAATGATCATACTGACTGGGCAAAAGAGGGAAATTGTTTATCATCGCTACCAAGGGTACACAATTTTAATACTGCTCTAGCTGTATTAACACGAAATAACCTACTATATCTTGGCTAGCTATCAAATTAGAATATTTCTTTATCTCGGCCTTATCCCCTGAAATGAAAATTAAGAACAATAACTAGAATATTGTCTCTGACCGTGGCTAGTGTCATAAGAAAATTTGTAGCAGGGTTGTCACAGTGACAAATCGGTTGTATCTTTGTGTGATCTGAATGCGGTTTTGCTCTATACAACTAAGTATTCAGCAGGCAGTAAGGAATTCACCATTTGTGGTTTCGATGGACATTTGTGTTTACGTCAGATGGCTTTTGAAGTTTCTGAGGTATATTTTTCATATGAATATGAAACAATTCTTGTGCATGAAATCCTAACTTTACGTTTGTAATTGTGTATGGCTTTGATTATTTTGTCTGATTTGGTCTCGTTTATTTTATTGATTTTTAGATCTAAATCCTTTCATAGATTGAACGGCAGAATTTCCTTTTAACGGAAAATTCGTATCTGTAAGTATCATGAATCATTTGTTAATTGTGTTGAGATACTTGTTTATTCCAATCATTGTTGGGCTTGCTCTTCTACGAAATGGTCCTTGATATATTTCGTGCTTATAATGAAATTCTTTCCAATTAACACATTTGTTTGTATATATTATATAGGCCACATTTAAATTATGTTCCAAAGATTACGCAATATCTCAGCTTACGGTTGTCGCGCAACCAGTATAGTTTGAAACATACGGCTGAACGACTTTGCTTTATGATGTGATATATAGGTGTATTACGTAAGATTGGTTTCATTTTCTGTTCATTATAAGTATTTGTACGCATTATACAATATATTTTTCGCATTAGCTGATGTTCAAATACTTTCTATGCAATAACTAAGTTTATGCGTCGAAACAAACCGACCCGAATTTAACCGTATAACCTGGTTTAACAAAACATGTGATTTGTCGTTTTAACGCAGAAATCCTTTCTGTTACCGTATACTGATATTTAACATCTCTACCACTAACTAAATTGAGGAGTTTGTTTCTTTTTCACAGGATACTTCATATCATTGTTTCTCATGGTTGGCAACCTTTAGGAGTAATAGATTCAATGAATTTTCCTCGAATTCCACAAGTTCTCTCTGAGTTGGATCTGGCACTATTACGCATTTTTTATTTGACTAATAGATGGATAATTTTGCTCCATTGCTTGACATGAATAGAAAGCCAATTCATAATCGTCTAGTTTTATTTAATGCGCGGTTAAATTGACATTGTTTTTATATGTTAATCTTAATAAAACCGAATTTTTTTCGTTAACGTTATCAGGTTTATGAATCGTTATATTTTAGCATTGTTAGCTAGGTAATGTCTTCAGTGCTTGCGTTCATTGTCTTTTTAAAAGCTAGTAGAGTATTTGTTATTTGTGTATTTTCGACTGTGTATCGCTTTTACCAGGCTGTTTTATAAACTACAGAATTATTATTTATAGGTATATCCATACATATGGTGTTCCTTTTTTAATCTACCGCATTGTTGTCACTAGGACGTCACGTGTTGTTGATTTATATAAAATAAAATGCTACTTTATGTGACACACTTTATGCAGTACACTAAGTATTTGTTATCTTCTTTTTTAAAATTTATATAGCCAAAAAGGCTTTATTTCTTGAAATATGCGTGTTATAATTCTGTGATATTTACAAAATTTCACTCGCTCTATGCCTGTATCATTTACACTTCCTTGTCTTACGTGCTAATCGGCAAAATATGTTAAGTTCCTTTGCCTTATTTCGTTAGATAAGTTGTTATAGTTGGTGCTTGATGGATATCTGCTTTCTTGATATTAAAGCCAATTGTATATATATATATATATATATATATATATATATATATATATATATGTGTGTGTGTGTGTGTGTGTGTGTGTGTGTGGTCAAATGCCGAATGTTGCTCGAGCTCTGTTATACAGCAAAGCGAAATATTTTGTGGGAGCACGAATATTTTTTATTTATTAATTAGTCTGGGGTAAATGTATAGCACTGAAGATACTAAAAGTAGAATAGGACATCTGTGCGCGGTTCCTCGTGCACACGTGTTGCTAAATTCGCCATACTCTGTATTGATCCTTGTTTAACAGAATAGTAAATCTCAAGATTTTGATTTACTTCAACAAATTAAAATCTTGGCCGCATTGGGAATGCTGTGATTTCGAGGTCGATTTCCAAGTTGTACATCACTATTGATTTTCTTCTCCTGTCTAAACAATGCGTCTAAGCTGTTTTATGCAAAAAATTCCTTGATTATATAAAGAGCATTATACCAATTTCTTGGTTTATTTTCCGCTTTTTCAAGTTTATTTGTATATACAATGCACACCTCAATAAAATTAAAGTCAAGAGGTTGGGCAAGATCTCAACCTGCAGATAAAAGAATTTTCTTCATGAAGTGATATATTTATGAGTATGGCTTTTTGGTCAATCTTCTGTTCATTGTACATATTCCTCCGCTTTACCTAGCACCTTGTTCATACTAACTTTTATTTTGGTATTTACTATAGATTACGCTGAAATAAACCAATTGGAGATTACTGTACATTTTGGATTATAAAACATGAGGTTTTTCTTATAGCATTCAAAGCATCTGAAGTTCTAGAAAACCTCTATTGTGTTATTTTCTGGCATAGAGGTTCTAGCATACACTATATGCTGATATTTAATTTCTTTATCACTTACTGAGTTGAGGAGTTTGATTCTTTTAAACAGGATATTTCATATTTTCGCTCTTTTGGTTGCATATCCTCTTCATGAGTGGCGAGAACGATAAATTTATCTTTATTTGCACAAAGCTTCTCTAAGTTGGATCTTACACGATTGTGAATCTCACATTTAACTATTAAATAGGTATAATTCCTCCATTACTTGACACGAATGATAGTCCACGAGTAGAACAGCGAGTCATACTTGTCTAGGAAAATTTAGTGCGCAGTTAAGTTGATATTTTATCGTGCAGGGTCTTTAAAAAGACCGAATTTGTTTCGTAAGCGTTATCGAGTTTATGAATTTTTATATTTTAGCATTGTTAGCTTGGCAATGTTTTTTATAATTAGGTTCATTATCTGTTAAAAGTCTAGAAGAATATTTGCTTTTTGTCTATTTCTCGTTGTGTTTTACTTTTACCAGGCTTATTTAATAAATGCAGAATATATACACATTTTCGCTGTTATTATTTAAAATCTATTACTTATTTTGTCACCTGGATATCACGTGCTGTTGAATTATAAAATTATGATACATTGTGTGCAGTACACTCAGCTGAGTATTTGTTGTCGTTACTTTTAAATGAATATTGGCTTTTAAAATTTAGATAGCTAAAAAGATTTTATTCCTTTAAATAGGCATGCTAGGATTCTCTAATATTTAACAAATTTCACTCGCTCTGTGCCTGTACCATTTACGCGTTCTTGTTTTACGTGCTAGTCAGCAGAAACGTATTTAAAGTCCGTCTGCCTTCTCCTATTGGATATGTGGTTGTAGTTGGTGCTTGGTATTAAAGCCACATGTGTGTGCGATTAACGGTAAACTTATATATGGAGTGCCGAAGGTTGCTCTGAGCTCTGTTTTACGAAATATCTTATTGGCGTGCACGAGTATATTTTACTTAGCAGTTGAGCTGTAGTTAATATATTGCATTGCAGTTGCTGCAAGGAAAGTAGGAAATCTGTGCACGGTTCCTCATACAAACATTTTGTTTAAACCTTATGTGCTTTATCGGTATCTATTTTAACAATTGAGCCCGTGATCATGATTCGAGTTTAAACACTAACGTTTCGGCTGCGTTATGATTCCTCGGCTTTATACAGGATATGCAGAGTACGTGGCATTATTGAATTTTTCTTATCATGTCTACTCAGTTTGTCTAGGCTATTTTTGTGCAGCGATCGTTTGATTATGCGAAAAAACATACTACTCAGGTCTTGAGTCCAGCTTTTATCTTATTTAAATGTTGCTTAAAAAAGTACCTTTAGATTCCGGCCACCTGTGTGGTTTAGAGAAATTGCACATGGGGTTAACAATTTATGTTACTTTGTCTGGTGGCGTTTGCCTTACAGGACAGGAAGTATTTTGGCTACTTTTCTGACCATATCGAGTCAATTTTTCTATCTTTTTTACGATACTGAATGTAAATTAACTGCTGCTTGACATTTAATTTTGATATCTTTGTATTCTAAAAATTGAGCCCATAATAATGATTCAAGTTTAAACATTAACATATCGGCTGTGTTAGGATTGCTCGGTTTTTCTTACCTGCCTAGCCAGTTTGTCTAAGCTATTTTTTGTATAGCAATCGTTTGAACATCATCTTATTTTAAAGTTTTGCTTAAAAAAGTACCTTTAGATTCCGGCCACCTGTGTGGTTTGTAGAAACTGCGCATGGGGTCAGCAAAATGTGTTACTTTTCTTGAATGGTTGCGCAGTGCGAGCGTTGCCTCTTGATTCTCCACGATTTTCATTTTTGGGTTGTCGCTTTGCACTATTTTAGTTTGGCAAATATGTGGTCCACATTTGCTTAAATTAGCTATTGTGAGCAATTTACTAAGCGTGTTTGAGTAGAGTCCTGATGATGATGATGATGATGGTGGTGATGATGATGATGATGATGATGATGATTATTATTATGATGATGATTATTATGATGATGATTGTGATGATTATGATGATGATGATGATGGTGGTGATGATGATGATGATGATGATGATGATGATGATAATACGGGGAATACCATATCGAAACGTCGCCAGTCAACGAAGATTAGATCGTACCTCATTTCCAGTAGTTAGTATGAACGATGTTGAAGACTTCGGAAGAAAGGTACGAATCAGCCCCCAGCCATCACGAAGACGAACCCGATGCGTACTTGGAAATGGGGATCAATCGGATCTTTGTGAAAAACCGACTACCCATGAATGCAAATCGTGGAGAATCAAGGATGTCACTTTGTCTGGTGGCGTTTGTCTTATCCGACAAGATGTATTTTAGCTACTTTTCTGACGACATCGAGTCAACTTTTCTATTTTCTACAATATTGAATGAAAATTAACTGCTTATTTTGGGTTTCGCTGGACGGATTATTTACATTCATCGCATATTTTTCTTAAAACGAATAGTAAATTAATGTTTACTTTTGCTATTTTTCATTATTAGATGGCTTTTGTCGTAATTTTTTTACCAAATAATTTAATATTAGTATCCGTTGAAATTCTATTTAATGACTGGTTTTCCAATTAACTATATTGTTTTATTTTAATTTTATTTGATAATTTCCTATTCAGAAACACTTTTTTTTATACTTGACTGCACTTATGTGCTAATTTGTCTTCGTAATAAGTGAATTGTCGCACATTTCTATAGCTTCTATATTCGAGTTTCGTAATTATTTCTTGAAACATTTTTGCTGGTTTATGACATCATCATCGTTGTTTCACCACGATCTGCGCGCTGTGAACCAAAATTCTCCATTTGGATTCGCATCATGTGCTATACGATGTCTCAATCGGCGACTTTTACGCCTTTTCTTTAATTTTTGGGGTATTTTTCTTCATATATATGTATACATGAATTGTTGTTTCCGTGATTTTCGTATTCTGTCTTACGTCTAATTTATGCATTATCTTGTACCGCATAGATATGTAAAAATATAAATGCCGAGAACTAAAGATGATGCGTTAAAAAACTCTGGTGTTCATGCTTGAATACCAGTTATTTTAAAAATAAAATAGGACTAAAGTTTTAACTAACGTTGCAAAACTTTATCTCCTTGACTAGATGCTTGAGCGCCATCTTATTTTGCACTTTTAATCCCTTTTTATTGGGCAATTTTCGGCATGTCTGTTTCAAATTTTTGTTATCATTTCAGAATATTTTGGTAGCGCTTTCATTCTACCCTTTATGTGACTTACAGCAGTTCCTGAGTCATTTTATTTTTTCCAAATTACACTAATTTAATTACAGTCAACGTCTTTTTAGAGTCTCAATTTTCTAATTCCGTTTTGATACCTAGATCAACACGGATATATATATATATATATATATATATATATTTATCGTGGTGGCATAGAACTAATCCACGTATTCATCTATTTATTGAAAGTTGTTGTTCTATGTCGCGTAGTGCGATCATCAGATTTAAAGTAGCCGCGATTATCTTTCCTGCATGGTTCCACAAAAAGTCCGATTAATCGCCATTTCGATGTACGCGTTGAGTTTATCTGTGTGATGTCTGGCTGCTGATTCGTCCCCTCACTGCGGCGACCTCCACATCATTCGTACTAACTGCTAGAAATAAGGTAGGATCTAATCTTAATTGATTGGCAACGTGTCAGTAACTCATTTCCAGTACCTTCCTCAGGCTTCTAATCACACACAGTGCATTGCTGACACCATCAGATTTAAACAAATGTGGTCAGTTGCTTTTGTATTGTATGTGGCGTATAGAATGACGAATTATTTAAAATTGGATGAGAAGGATACATCGAAATCAGCGTAGACAAAGGGTACAATCTCATGTATACAACCGTCGTGTGCTTATTGGCAATCCATTCGTAGAAGCCGGCATTGCGCCCGAAATCCGCTATATATTTGCTCAGGAAATAGGAGTTAGTTGGACGGTGCGATGTCCTATACTTTATATGGAGTCTGTAGCAATGGAATTTAAAAGAAAACTTACTGTATACTACAATTCCCTTACCTGTAAAGTGCAGTGTGAGCGAGACAACTAGGACTAAGCGCAGTATATTTATTTTTCTTTATCTTAAATGTTCATTACAGTTTGACCTGTTTTCATTAGTTTGCCCTCGTACTCTGATGACGATCAGTGGAGGCCAAAAGGCGTCAGTACGCGTGAGACTGTATTTTTGTCGTCTTGCGACAGATTATATGAACATGTGTTTGGTGTTTACCTTAAGGTCGCAAAAATTATTAAACGAATTTTTATCACAGCTCGCACAATCAGGAATTATTACATTGTTTTAACGTATATACGTGGTTTTCGATTGTATAGTAACTGCTCAGCGGAAATTTCGTGTCAAGTTGGTGGCTCAGTGGTTAGAAAATCAGATTCCGAAGCAGACGTGCTCAGGTTCGTGCCCTGTCCGCGGAAAACTCTGGACTTTATGCGATGAATTGCCATTAAGGACGAAATTAGTCTACTAGATAAATTGCCTTTTCAACACTGTACAATGCTTAACTAATACTGACAAATGTATGCACATAAAGGATCAGGTGTTTATATCAAGATCACCCGCGCAACTGATGTTTGTTTAATCATATAAAAATTTAATTTATGCCGGAATAAAGGAAGCACGAACCGCACCGTTTGATTTAACCTACCTGAAATATGCATTACGGTTTGATCCTGAAGAATAAATTGACGATATGTATGCTGTCTTCGTGGTTGGATGATGATCATAGAAGTTCGAAATATTGTCAGTACATTTGACTGATGTCGGCTTTGCTTTGCTATGCGACTGATTTTTTATGACTGGACGGATGTTAACTCGAAGCTCGTGAACTTGTTTTTAAATCATTTCATTGTCACACACGCAATCAATTATTGTTTAATTGTGCAGCTTATCTTTTCTTGGCGTACGGGCAACGCCATTCTTATTTTGTGTACACGCTATGAAAAGCGTGAATTCAATCTTCTTTTTCATCTGCGTACATATGGTTGGACATAGGATCAATTCTAATTAAAAATAACGTAAGGAAGAGAAAGTTTGGTGGTGGTGGTGGTGGTGGTTGTAATTACAGCTGGCTCAACTGCAAATTATGTGAACGCCAACGAGGAACGCAATTTACCTTTTGTGCGCTTCAATGCCTTGTCACCTTTGCTTTGTAGATGAGTACACACCGATTTCCTATTAGCTATGCGAAAATTCAACATGAATTTTATATGTCATTATGTTTATACTTACCTATGAAAAGTGGTGGGTCGCGGTTTATGATAAAACCCAGTTTGCAAAAAGTCTGGCGTTAAAATACACAATTTTTCAATTGACAATTTTTCATTTCTGTTGGCAGTAGCTGTTGAAGTCTATAAATATTGCGTTGCCCATGTTTTCTCATTGAGAGCAGATCCGCGCAATGTACCCACAGGTCTATGCTTGAATAACACGTAAAGAAGAGCTACAGTATCGTCCTCTTCGTTTCAATTGTTAATCTAACATTCGGATGCTATTCGCTGCATATATTAAGCGGTACTCCGGCGTGCACACGCCTATCAGAGACCATAACTACGTCACCAGTATAACGGTAATATAGTTTCACTTCACTCAGTAATTCAGAATTCTTTTTCTTCAAAATACGCATCAGCATATTGGCCATCCACAGGTCATCGTTTTGTCTGTATATTTGAATATTGAAAATGAATTGAACATCTGAACAGCATAAATACAATAGTATTTCCAAATGCGTTTGACTCAATTTAATGCTTGAAAAACACACGAACACTATAAATAATGGTCCAAAGATTTTAAAGTTTCAATATTTCTACCTATACAACAAATTCAAATGGATCTCACAGACTGTACACAGGTAAGTGGTTTATCACCGGCTTCAATATATTAGCAACCATTTAACCAATTTATGTGCTGGCGTGTTAGTCGTTGAATTGTTGGTCTTACATGTTCACCATGTTTATGCATCTTCTTTAAAGCATGAAGTTTTGGCATCTGTGATCCAGTCGGCCTCTGATTTTGCTGGGTATCTTGCCAACAAATGGTATAACAACATCATTGATTCCGCGGGTGGTGGTAACAATTATTTAAAACAAGTTTGCGAGCGTGAAGTAAACACCAATCCCATTGTATTTAACCAGTCGTCGAACAACATAACAAAACTATCGCCAGCCGAAACGCACTGACGCGTTTCGTACATCCAAAGATTATTATCAGAGTACGACGAAAAACTGACTATCGAGGATCAAACTGCATTTCTAAAATTAATTTTCATATATATATATATTCAATGCGGTTTGATCCTCGATAGTCAGATTGCCGTCGTACTCTGATGAAGATCATGGAATGTCGAAACGCGTAATCTCATGCAACACATATGTAATGGCATTACAA
Source organism: Eudiplozoon nipponicum (assembly GCA_029291075.1). Taxonomy (NCBI): domain Eukaryota; kingdom Metazoa; phylum Platyhelminthes; class Monogenea; order Mazocraeidea; family Diplozoidae; genus Eudiplozoon; species Eudiplozoon nipponicum. The sequence goes on from JAQBSW010002364.1 coordinate 56,893, forward strand.
ATAAACATTAATTGATTACGCCGGTGGTGGTAGCAATACTTGGAATCATGTTTGCGAGATTTTCGTAAACACCATTCCCATTGTATTCAACCAGTCGTGGAACAACGTAGCAAAACCACCGCCAGTCGCACGCACTGCTGCGTTTCGACCTTCCATGATCGTCATCAGAGTACGACGGCAAACTGAGTAGCGAGGATCAAACCGCATTGCTGCTGGCGGTAGTCTTATTATGCTGTACGACGACTGGTTAAATACATTGGCGAAAGCTGGAAATAGTTAATGTTCGTGACTGAATACAAATTGTGCAGCCGACATTTCCTGTCAAGTAAAATGTATGCGAGACTATGAGAAGTGAGTGCCGCATATCTAGATTTGATTTTCATATATATATTCAATGCGGATTGATCCTCGATAGACAGTTTGCCGCCGTACTCTGATGATGATCTTGCAAGGTAATACCGACTACAACTGATGAGTTGCCAGTAAGCATGAAACGAATGTGCACATTGGATTACACCTTCCGTGCGTGCTATCTTTGTTTTACCCTTCTGGTCATATTTGAGCTAATGTTTCCTAATATACAAGTGCAGGTATGTTTTCTCATCGGATTCAATTGGTGAATTTGTGCGTAAGCTTATTTTTTAATTGGAGCAATTGGTTTTAACGGAATTCAGTGTTTATACTTCTTCGGTAAAGCGTACAATCTAGGTTCTTGTGTACGAACTGTCATAGTATGCTTCTCTATTTAGAAGTTTATTCAATAAATCTATATCGTCCAGAATTATGCTAGCAAAATTTTTTTTGCACTGTTGATACTATGGTACTTTGAAAGACCCTTGCAAAGCTGTGCTTAGCTACTTTCCCTTATTTTCAAACTTTTGAACTGATTACATATAAATATATAGCACGGCCTTCGTTAAGATACATTTTACATGGGTCCTTTCAGGTACACTTTTATTCCTGCATCTACAGTATCGCATTTTTTCAGTGTCGCAAAAACGTTTTTCTCTCTATAATGCTAAATTAAGAATAAAATTCATATTTTCTAGATCAGTCTTTATAGTTAAATGAATTTTTTTGCGAAACTGGATTAATTGAAATTTGCTGATCTGCGTTTTGACAAACGCTGTTTTTTGTTCCAGTATTTTTCTTTCTTTAAAAAAAATATTTGGGCTGCCTTTATCTGCAGCCTTCTTTAGTTGGTCCATCCGCACTAGTTTTCATTAGTTTGTTTTGTAAACCTAGTGAGAAAGGACCAACTGAAGGAGGCTGCCGATAAAAGCAGCCGAAATATTTTGTTAAAGAAAGAAAACTACTGGAACAAAAACTGCGTTAGACAAAGCGCAGATCAGGTAATAGTCTTTCTATTATAATCACGGTTGCGATCTTGATATAAACATCTGACCCATTACCTACTTACATATGACAGTAAAAACTAAGAATTATATAGTGTCGAAATGGCAATTCATCCAGTAGACTGGTTTCGTCCTTACTGAGAACTCATCACGTACTGGCCAGAAATTTCCGCGGACAGGGCTCGAACCTGGGCACGTCTGCTTCGAAATCTGGAGCTCTAACCACTCAGCCACCCTACCGCACACTACACTACAAACAATTTTCAGTTGCCTTTTCTACACTATACAGTTCTTAGTTTATACTGACATATGTAAGCAATTAGTGGGTCAGGTGCTTATATCAAGACTGCAGTCTTGATTATAGTAATTTTTATCACCGCCCGCGCAACCAATGCTCGTTTAATAGTCCTTTTAGTTCGTTTCAATTTCTAATTTTTTACTAAGTAACTAGTTTAGCTTTTAGTGCGGGTGTTTTACTAAACTTCTTTATTTTGCAAGTCTATTCTGCAGAACTTGTGAAATTGAATGATAATATATTAATATAACACTACTTAAATCAAAAGACTTAATCAAAACAATTGTATATTTCAGATAAACGTTATTATAAAAGTTAAAGTTTTAATTTCTTATTTTAACATTTAATTTATTTGGAATCTTAATAGTAAATTGTACAAGAACTGTTGTTATCAACAAAACAATAATGCATGTGTAATTTTAATATTTTTGAAGTTGTGTCTAGCGATCTACCTAAATTATTGTGCGTTCGTAAACATTTTAATATTAGTTCTAATTTAATATAATATTTTCACAGAAAATTTACCGCTGATCATATTTTAAATTATATCATTCCTTTCACCAAAATTGCAAGTTTTTTTCCAATGAATTACTCACTAAATGTGTGCTTTTAATATGAAGTACTTTGAATATTAGTAATAAGTTTTTGATAAAATGTACCACCTTTCCAGTTTGATTGTTTTTTGTTTACCAGCTAGGTCATTAGCTAGTTGTGAGACACACAGCAATTGATAATTTAATATTTTTGTTAGATGGTTTAATTGCCAGACCGCCGGAAAACAAACAAAACCGCAACATTAAGTGCTCTGGTCTGCTATCACATCGTCCTCACCGTCCCCCTCAAACATCGCAACGACTGTATGGTCCCCAGGCATCATTAAACCGCGCGCAGCATCCAGGTTCTTCATCAAAGTGCAGACATAATAATGTGCAGCATCCAGAAAACCAGACAGTCGTCCACAGTCAGATAGGTGGGTCAATGCGGTCAGCTTTAATCATTGATGTATACATCAATGTATTTGGAGACAAAAATCTATAAATTGCTTGAGAATAAGGCAAAATGGTACCGTGTGCGGAATTTCAGGGTGGCCCATAAGAAGTTCACCAAAGGACAAAGCACAGACACACAGACACGAATGCACAAACGAAGTAAGGCAGACGCGTATTACCTCTGTTACTCTATAAACCGTGTCACCAATGGTTGTTACTGATCTCCTCAGGCGGGTCGCATTTTTGGTTGATAAAGATGCTGCGACCTTGTTAGTAACATCGAATTTCCCAGTACCGTGCAGGCTGTCAACGGTCAATCTATCAGAACACATAGTTTGGCGAATCTCAGAATGTCACTATGTCTACGTCGTGTATTCCCATGGACGCTTGTCGTTGCGGACGTATCATATTGCATATAAAGTTTAGAATTCCTGGCGATGCATTGGATGATAATTAATACATTCAGAGGTACCATGCTAAACTAAGTTACGAATTTAATTTTACGTATCTTAGATGGTAGTGACGTTCGTATTGTTTTGCACTCAAGAGCAGTGACACGTTCAAATCTGCCTCTCCACGAGTGCGTAAAATCGTCAGACGTTTTGTAAATATTACGTACATTAAAGCATTGGATCTCAACGGTAAAACTAGATTGTCTATGCGACACCATATAGAAATTAAAAGCCTGCCGGTCCCTGCCATGGATCGACCTTTAGACAAGAAAGATTTACAGGATGCCAAGCCATTTATTTATCAAACGCTGTAGGACGGTATTATTCGTCCCAAGTCTACGGGCATCACCAATCCACATGCAAGCAAATCAACATGTGGGTGAATTGAGATTATGCGGTGTTTTTCTAGCCCTTTCCGAGTCGTTATCTGAAAAATAAGGATAAAAGTATCATTGTTGCAATTGCTCAACGTAAATCGTTAACTGTGTTTGATCTTAAATCAGCTTACCAGCAGACTCCACACGACGAATAAAGCATTGAGAAGGCAGCTGTCGTTGCATGCTTTGTGGTATTTGAAGATACGCACACGCTCTTTGGTTTGTGCAAAGCATCACAGACATTCCAGACATTTATGAATGAATTATTAGGGAAATATCCACGTAGCTATCCATACGCTAATGATGAGATCTTATCCTCTGATAATTCTGGACAGTATTTAACAGACATCAAAGAGACCCTCTCGTGTATTGGTCAGTTTGTTTCCTTTTAAATATTGAAAAGTGCGTATGGACACAGATACAAGTCAAATTCCTAGAGTAATGCATCAGACATGGCGTATTATACAAAGTCGTGGCTATCAAAAAGAACTGCGTTGATTATTTTTATTTGCAGCTACTATTTGTTCTTTATTTCCATGATCTCGCAACCATTGGCACAGATAGCGAGACATCTACTTGGCTTAAAGTCGCCTAAGTCCAACTCGCGTCTGCGCTCGGACGCAACCGACCAATTAACAGTTCTGCTTACGCAACATACCATACTAAATACTGTTGAAAATGACCTGAAACGCATCTCATGTGGTCCTAGGCGCTACACCAGAATAAGCTGTCCAGGGTGAAGTTTACCCCATTGCATTTTATTCCAGAAAGTTGAAAGCCACAGAAAGAAAATATTCGTTCAAGTAAAAAGAAATTTTAGTTCTGTACAACTACAATCTCCAATTTGAACGAAATCTTCTGTCTCATTCCTTCGAAGTAAAGGTCGACAAGACGTCGCTAGTGGAAGCTGCAAAAAGAGGTTTCAAAAAATATCCACGAAGAGTAATTCGTCAGATGATCCGCCTCAGTGAATTCAACTATAGTATCAGTCATGTAGTACGTGGAATCCGTTATTGATTAGCATACAGGATGGCTCGATGTTATACCACTAATTGGTCTATAGGTGGAAACCATTAATTACGCGTTCTTGCTTCACTGGGTGCCAAGATTTGGTGTACCAAATGTATAAGTAACTGACTAAATTGTCCCTGTCATGAAACGTATTTGCCAAGATAGCTTACAATTCCGTAGAGATGTGTGAGGAAAAGCGACGTTCAATTCTAAGTGCAACGGTCTACTGGGACACGTACACCGCGAGATAAAGGTGGCTTTATGTGCAACACGCGAACAGTCAAATTGCATTTCCGCAGTCCTATTGTATATATTCTTTATAATGTCAGTTGCCTTCGAATATTAAAAAGTATATTTATAATTAGGAAGAAAAAACATTAATAACAAAGTGGATTATTGCCATTTATTTCGAGACTACTCAACTTTACTTTACCATCTTTCATTTATTTATATCCTGGGTTTTCATTTGATTATGTTGGTCGCAACAGATCTGACTCAGTTTTACTTCTATTTCTAGCTTAGTCTGGTTAGTAAGTGTGTTTGCGTATATGTCTTTGTGTGTGTCTGTTTGCAGGTAACTGTCTTTCTTGCTGTATTGAAAAGTGATGTCTGAGATCTGGTCATTCTTGTATTGATGGCTTGAGAGTTGACCAACTGTTCGCATTGTTGGCAGTTACATGCACGAATGTTATTTTCCCGAGTGTAGTCTATCGTTTCCCCTTGTTCCGAAATTTTGTATTCTCCTTGTTGGTAACTGCGCATGTGCAGACTAGAATCAACAAACATTCAATCGGACAGGCAACAAACTGAAGAGGAAAAAACAGATGCACACACGAGGACTGAAATTTCCAAACAATATGAGCGTTCAATACTGCAATCCACACTTAGGTTGTTACCAAGTGAAGAACACAAATTTGCGCAAAAATGTGAAACGAAAGACTAAACTCGGAAAAATATCACTCATTCACTTAACAGCGAACAATTCAAACAGATGGTTTATTCTCAAGCCATCAAAACTATATTGATCAGATCGATTAGAATATCATGTTGATGAAACTTTTGAATATTTAGGTTAGGTGCTTGCTGTTTTATATGAAGGGCTTCATAAATAAATAATAATTTTTCTGATCTTGCTTTATGTAGAATTGAGAAATTGATCGAATTGACTGGGTGCCCCGTTTCCAATATATGATCGGAAATTGCTGATTTTTCTGACGGTGCCAAGCCTTTGTAAATCAATTTCTGTGGTAAATATTGCTGGATTCTGTTTATTATTGGCTTCGTCGTACGTCCGATATATGTGCTACCGCACATACATGAGAAATTATAGACTATGAATGATTTGGAGAGAATTGACAATTGATCTTTAGCATCCAACCTCATGATTCTCTGTGTATTAAATGTGGTATTAACTTTAACACTGGGAAAATTCTCCTTAGTTATTCTATTCAGCCTTCGCGTAATTATTGAAGTTAGGAAAACTTGCTTGACGGTATCCTCTCTAGTGTGAATCTGCCGTGGTCTGATGTTGACATCAATGAATCGCTCTGGGTAGTTGTTCATTAGCAAAATTTTCCTGAGGTAGCCCAGTTTTTCCTCGATTTTGTGTTCAGAGCAGATCTTCCTGATTCTGTTTGCTAGGTTGTTTACTAAGTTTCTTTTGTGGGATTTTGGCACACTGCTGTTGTAGTGAATGTATTGCCCGGTAAAATCAGCCAAAACAAAAAGTAGAAACCCGAATCGTATTTGTTGCCACCCACATAATCAAATGAAAACCCAGTATGTATATAAATGAACGATTGTGAATTGAAGTTTAGTAATCTTAGAATAAATGGCCATTATCCACTTTGTTATTAATGTGTTTTTTCTTCCTAATTAGAAATATACAGTGTTATTTTCTAAGGTAATGGACATAATATATATATATATATATATATATATATATAAAATCAATCAGAGAATGCCCTTTTATCTTTACCCACGTTAATGGTACACTGGATATTTCATTTATTTGTTTTTAGTCTCTACTTATGGATTAAAATTCAAACCTTCATCATTATGCACAGCCATGCTAAAGCCAATAGTAAACAAAGTCTCACTATCATATAAACAAAAGAGAAACAAAAAACAATAAATTCTTCTATAAAATAACGTTAACAATAATGATTTATTCACACAAATTATTTTTATGATTTATAATAGAAAGAGCACTTAATTAATATGATTATATTTATCTAGATAATACACGTAAGTGAGGCAATCTAAACTTCTGCATAACACCATTATGATCAAGTCAGTATTAAGGAAAGGCGACATCAGCAATACAGCTTCTGTGGTTTTAATTGTGCCACTTCATAAAGAAAACCAAACCTCACCGCTAACTAAACCTTACTAAGAAATGAAAATGACGAATATGATTCTATTAGAAATCTGTAACAAGATAGACACAGATGATTTCCCTTTGGAGGTGAACTTCCAGCGGAAATCTTCAAACGAAAAGTAATTCGAGCGACAAAAGCACAGTTTCCATCAATACAGGTGAGAGTGATGTTCAACACAACAAAACTGATGCGCACGAATGAAAAAGATAGCCTCTCTGTGACGTCAACACCTTTGTCTGTATACAAATTTCAATGTACCTGCAGCGCTCAGTACATCGGCAGATCAAAAAAGAGGCTCGAAACTAGAATAAATCAGCATCTCCCTCAAAAACTATTAAAGAGGGGTGCAGCTCCTGCACAAAAATCAACAATTTGCGAACATGTACTACTCACAGGTCATGCTGTTAGTAGTAACAATTTTTCAGTTCTCTGCAAGGCAAAAACAGAGAAAATGCTTCTGGCTTTTGAAGCTATTGCAATTAATAAGCTGAAGCCCTGCTTAAACGTGCAGAAAATAATTCAAAAAGAAATTAAACTGGACTGGAACAAAGACATAACCGACATGCCTTTAAAAATAGCCAACGCTTCGCAAAATACGACACATACATCAATTACGGACGCAATTACAATGAAAGCGATGACACACCAAATGACGTTACGCAAAAGGAGTGGTCTAAATTGCACAAAAGTAGTGGTCTAAATTGCGCAAAGCAAAGGCCAGCATAACGAAGAGGAGATTGGTTACAACACATGTACAGTGGGATTGGATGAACGAATATACTAACGAATCCAGAACAATGGCTGTAGATACTGGTAGAAATAAGATTTATTAATAAATGTTATTCCATGGAGTACGTTGTTTTGTTCTTACATATATATATATATATATATATATATATATATATATATATATATATATATGAAAAACAGAATTAAATATGCGGCTCTCACATAGTGTAGTCTCGCATACATTGCACTTGACTGGAAATTTCGGCTGCAAAATTTATATGTAGTCACGAACACTAATGTTTTAGAGCTTTCGCCACATATTTAAAGTATACAATTTATCAACCATTGACTACGCAGTTAGTGATAACAATTCTTTAAATCAAGCGCACATGCTTGATTTACTCAATCATTTTGGTGGTTTAATAATATTAATAATGGATCACTAAGTTGAATGTCCCTTGTTTAAGCATTATTGAAAATCTCTACAACTTATTACGAGTGGATTAAATAAGACGAAGCGATAGACAAATAAATAGATTAATCTTCATACGTAGAGTTTCAAAATTGTGAGGTTTATCACCATTGCCTTTATCAAATCAGATGGCTTGTAAGCCCGATATAGCACGGGTAAGTCTATTTAATTCAAAAATATATTGTATTCGTTTCTCTTGTAATTAATGCCTGGTGGAAACAGCACATTAACTTTAATCTATTTAAAATATATTCTAGCGCTTCATCATTCAGTGTAAACTGGTAGAAACTGTTTATTTTTTTAAATCGCGATACCGTATGAGTAGGTTATTTATAAAATATAATATGTACAAATCTATTTTGGTTTTGGAATGTATTTATACTATTATGCGTAAATTTGATGATACCATCCTAAATACATGGTTATGGCGTTTAATTATAAACATCAGAAATATTATTTATTTTTTTGCGCAAAGGCCACTATTGGCTTTTGCTACTGACTGCAAATGTAACTTAATATGATGTATTTTGGCGTTTGGCTTTCCATGGCGTCTTTTGGACAGACAATACAAGCGCTATAATATGAGTGTAGTAAATGTTTGCGATACTGGCTAAAGCCTAATTACCAGATCATTGTTGTGACTAATAAAGTATTTTAACAATTTCCTACGTTTATCGGAAATATATCGAATAAATTTTGCGGTATATTCATCACGTCTTAGGCCCAAACTAATAAAGCAAATATGGTATTTCATTTAACCGCTTCATATATACTTATGTGGTATACAGCCAACTACGTGAAATCCCCGTGGCTGAATTTCAATTGACGTTTCATATGTGTTCAATTAATTGTTCGTAAATTAACATGGGAAATGATGTAATAAAGGGTGACTTTAAGTGGTAGGTGGGAGAGACTTGTAAAATAAATAAACACTCAATAAATTTATTCCAAAGTAAATTTTAAAAATTAAGACATGCTGTTATTGGCTATGAGATATCTCAATAAAACTTCTTGATCTCTGCTTATGGCTAGCTAATTTCATTGCAGCTATTGTTATTTCATTAGACAGGCCCACGAAGCGTTGGTGCATGTGTGTAGGCTTATATAACTGGTATTATTCAGTTATATATATATATATATATATATATATATATATATATATATATATATATATATATATATAACCATTTAAGTAAACTGCAGCCACAGGAAGTGAATAATGACTTTGTATGCGTCAGATGTTTGATTTTGTTCTTACCATTTTAAATGGTATGCTATGAGGTTATTCACGATTGTTCTTGAGGTGCACAGAGGAAACCAATTTCATATAGTTTGTTGTACATTACAATTGTAGACACATATTTATGCGACGCGCACCTATCTAGTGAAGTATCATCTAGCAATTATGAGACTATCCAGTCAGAAATACAAATGAAACGAGGAAATAAAATTTAACACTTACTTAATTAAGTAACTAAATCAAGGTTGCGATCTTGATATAAACACCTGTCCCATTATGTACATACATTTTTCCGCATAAACTAAGTATTTTATATTGTAGTAAAGGCAATTCATCCAGTAGAACGGTTTCATCCTTATTAGGAACTCATCGCGTACTGTCTAGATTTTGCTGCGGACAAGGCTTGAACTTGGACAATCCCGCTGTTGAATCTGGTGCTCTAACGACTGAGCTATACTGCCGCACATCGCACACAATTTTCAGCTGCATACTAACCAATGTTTCTTGGTTAGCATTTTCTTAACGTGGAGCCTATATGGCATCCGTTTTGACCTGAAGTTCCAACTAACCATCTCCAATCTGTCACTATAGAATAAACACCACACTATATGGAGAAGTAGTAATGAAATAAACATCTGTATAATTAAACGACAATCGGTTGCGCGGGCGGTGACAAAATTTACTTTAATTAAGATTTCTGTCTTGATATAAACACATTCCTATTATGTACATACATTTTTCAGTAGAAACTAATTATTGTATGATATATAATAGGTAACTGATTTATTAGTTTGTTCCTAAGACTTGTGATAATCTGTGAAATAAAGAGGAATACCGACAAGGTTTTCCAACACATTTCTCATCGGTAATTGTTATTTGTCGTATAGAGGGGAAAATCATTCAATAAAAGTTTTTTTCAATATACACCATTGAAAAAACAGATAAATAACCCGCCGAAACTCAACAGCAGCTTATTTTCATTAAAAGCGTTTTTGTTTAGTCTAATTGGCATAGGAGCACGAATGGTAAATTTATTTTCTTCACAGTTGCAGATTATTAGTTAAAAATAATTTACTGAATAAAGACAAAAATAGAAACTCTTTCCAATTATTGTGCGCAAACTCCTTAAGCACAAATCGAAAGTTCAGTTTACTCCTGGTATATTCTAACCAAAGTTAAGTATTTATGTAAAAAATCATCCAATCTGACGAAGCAGAACATTTCCTCATATCTGATCGACATATCGAAGGTCTTCATAGTTTTTGTAAAATTACTGATGTATTGAGCTCTTTTTTTCTAAAACCAAATGCAAAACTCGATAATTGAGCGGAGATTAGTAATAAAACACTGTCATTTACATTAAGTTAAAAGAGAGAAGCTTTTGACATATTTAATAATAAACTTAAATATCTGCTAAAAATCGATATTTGTCAAATAAGTTACATAAGAAATCTCTAAGCAAAGTATGTTCATCATCAATTTTACTAATGTAATTAATAATAATCATCATGAAACGGAAATTCTGGTATATACATTCGTATAGGAGATGGTACCGTCCAGTTGTTCGGTATTCCTCAGCCAAATATATAATGGGTAAAGGGCGCAATATCGGCTCAAACTGATGAATTGCCAGTAAGCTCGAAACCAAAGTGCACATGAGGTTATACGTTCCGTTCATTCTGTCTTCGGTTTGTCCTCCTGGTTCTATCTGAACTAATTTGTTACTAGGTAAGCAACACGTAATACATACTTGCACATATATATATATATATATATATATTAGTTATCCTCAACAAACAGAATCTAACAGCTAGCATTATTTATCTACCGATCCAGTGGCCAAATCTTCGAAGCAATTGTCGAAAATGCGTTAAGAGCCCCATTCGTTATGCAATCACATTCTTGGCTAATAAAAGTGTATTTTACAACAGGAGCTGCAGGAAATCGTACATATCATTAAAACAACCATTGCATCATGTCACGTAATTCACGTTTGATAAATTGAAATTAACAACAATTCCACAATATTTTACCAGTTTCGCATTGCTTTACAGTACGACGAAGAACAAAGATCACATCTTTGATATTTAGTTTAACGTTCGGTTCTTATGAAGGTCATGAAAATTCGAAGCATATCAGTATGCCTGATCGCCATTAGTTTTTTTATTATTTCGTGTGGCGGATTAAATAAATTTGCACTTTTTATTGTCATTTCCTCAAACTATATTTAAAAAATAATTATTAGCATTTTAAAATTAATAAAGTACAATATAGCAAAATTAATGGAAATTTTAAATAAATTTGATCATCGTGTAAAATTAGAATGCTATTGAGAAAATAAATAATTGTATTTCTAAAAAAACCATCATATGCTCGACTCGATTAATCTTGTGCGTTGAAAAGTTTAGTGCAGAATTATGCTTCGTTAATTTATTTTCAGCACGTTAGAGAAGAAATAGTGAAAACACATTTGTGCTAAAAAATGGATAGGAAGATACCATTATTACACAAAAAACAGAATTTTCTTTTTCTGGTTTAATTGTCAGGCGAAGAACAATTTGCTGCATACGCCCGCCCAAAACGCGTAATCTAGGTTCGATTAAAATAAATGTATTACAAAAATTATATAGAGAACTTACAAAACAAGAATAGTAACGCTTAGTTAGTTAACACGATAGAAGGTTGATTTTAAAAGAACAACACTGCTAGTCACAGGTAATTTAAAAAAAACCAAGTTTCGCAAGAAATTATTTATTCGATAGACAGTCATTAGTCAAGGGTGTAACTCTGCCTAGACCTTTTATCTTTAACAATTTCTTTTTAAATTAGCTATGCATATTTCGATAGACTTAAAGGTTGAGTTTCCATCATTTAGTACTTTTCTATTTAACCATAAAGTTAACATCAAAGTATAAAGCACTTAATTAAAATAATACATTTCTTAACATGGTAAATTTCACTTTTCATAAAACAACATTTTATACCTTCGGCATAAAGATTAAACTAAGTGTTTGTTCAATTTTGCGTACTCATACCACTAAACGATCGTATAAATAAAGCACTGCCTACTAAATTATCAAAGCAATCCACCACATTTGTACGCGATGGACAACAATTTCTTGTGCTTCAAATTGATAAAAGTCAAACTCGCCGAGTTTTGATTACATTTTAAGGAATGTGAGTGATCCGTCAAGCATCTTGATAGTGTGCATATCCGACGTTAGATTTACAGATTTGTGCTACTCGTCAAAATGTGCTTTTGAATTTTTTGCTCCACAAGCTAGACATAAATAAACGTTCATATCGACCGCATCTTCACTGATTACCTAACCAAAAATAATATTTATGATTGGTACGAAATCTGAAAAACGTTACGATTGTGAATGTATTGAATTTGTACAGACTTTAGCCCAGTAAATTATAATATACATAAAAAAGTACCTTTAATGATATACATATTATAAGCGCGTGGTATCATAATTTCTTTCTATCAAGCTTGACAAGTTGAGATAACTGTTACTCCAAATTTATTTAACTATTTAAACAACATAGTACAACTGTCACTGTTCGAGCTGATACCTCGATTTACCGTTGCTGATATATTATGTGCTCAAGGTGAATCATATTAACACACCTTGTTGCTTTTATGTATATTCGTATAAATATATAGATATGTATCTGGTTTGTACACAGATATTTAAAGGAAAAATTAAATTTATACAGGATATGAGTATAAATAAAGGTTTAATTAGCTGATATACCATTCGTTATTGTAGACTCCATATTCGGTCTTGTTCAAACGGGGGAGTACTTTTATATTATATCAACAATTTTAGTAACTTTACTCTCTCGAAAACCTATTGCAAACATGATTAGATTAGGTAAACAGGGAATTGAGAATTACTTTAATATAATATACATATGGAAACTTTGGTGATCCTTCTACGCGTCCGTAAAAACAATTTAGAATGTCGTGACATCATGGATAGGCTTATATGTCAATCAATAAGGATTAACTATTTTTATTCTATAGCTGTTTATAGAGATTAGAATACACAAATATACTTTAATGGGTTTTGTGTTGGGGTGCGTGGGTAGTGCCGGGTATACATTTTAGCATATGAGAATAGTTATTAAGGCCGTATATCGGGACAGACAAGAAAAATACTCTAATCCGTGCACCTGGAAACGAAAATGTATCAAGATTTTACCGACATGCGAGTGCTATCAATTGTCCCACAACAGTCAACTATCATATCAGCTCAAACATAGGCAATTTGGCTAGAGAGCTTAAAACCGCAATGTACATATATATATATATATATATATATATTTCAGAGATGAGTCTCTCACACCCATTAATGTGATAAAATTTGGTATGCGCTACTGAGATCTATCAAATAGTAACATGTAGAAAATATTATTTAAATCAAGTTTGCGAGCTTGAAGTAAACACCAGTCAAACAACATAACAAAACTACCGCCAGCCGCAACGCACTGACGCGTTTCGACCTTCCATGATCATCATCAGAGTACGACGTCAAGTTCAATGTACGCGAGACTGCTAGATGTGAGAGCTGCAAAACTAAATTTGATTTCCATATATCTTCAATGCGGTTTGATCCACGATAATCAGTTTGCCGTCGGACTCTGATGATGATCAAGGAAGGTTGAAACGCGTCAGTGAGTTGCGGCTGGCGATAATTTTGTTATGTTTTTCGACGACTGGTTAAATACAATGGGATTGGTGCTTACTTCAAGCTCGCAAACTTGATTTAAATAATTGTTACCACCACCCGCGCAATCAATTAATGTTAAATTGTATTTCCTATATATGTAGTAAATATGTTTTCACACCATTTTCGAATATCGTAAATTTCACATAATTCAATTTTCTAACTTAACTCGCAGAATCCATCGGATTCCCATTATTTAGATAATGAATCTTGTGTTTAAGTAAACATTAAATAATGAAATATAATAAGGAACACAAACTTAATACCTATGACCAGGTTTTGGATAACTACGAAAGTCAGCATAACATAGCAGATTGCCTAAAACACCGACTATGCGTATGAATTTTTAGTGAGCGACATTCAATACAAGCATTACATTTATTTAAAAATATTCACGAAATAAAATAATTAAAATGACTTTGTACGGATTTCTAGCAATCACTCAAGTCAAATTTTCGTCCTAATGTACAATGCACATTTATTTCGGTTTTGTGAAAATTATTATTTCCATCGACGGAAGACGTTCTTTAACAGGGAAAACATTTCAGTTGGAAATAAATAAAGTTGACCTTGTTTTAATATGCTTATTTATTAATATATGGATAACTTTTCAAACAAGTTCTTTGAAGTTTATCTGAGATTTGATCACGCGACTTTAAAATCCTCGTCATTTTATCGTAAATAGACATCTACTTCTAGTCGATGCAGTTCAAAACGAGCATTTTATCTCCCATTTGGTCAATACTCCCAATATTACTACTCCACAAAATACTAATAATATACTGATACTTCACTCTCGTGTAGCCAATAAATTTATAATTATTTTTGGTCTGTAAATCGCGTCGTTACTGGTGTGGTATTGTACCAATGTTAACATGAACGTTCTTCTTTGGTCCATTGCGATATAAATACTTATTAATGCTATTGTATCACTAGTATAGCCAAACTAGACACTTAGATGAGGTTCAGTTTCAGAGTTTTAAAAAGCAGATCTTTTTAAAATGCCGCACATAACATGTAGGACTACTGTAACATTAGCTTTATACATGAAATGCCCACTTGATACGGTTTTGATTTAAATACCTCCGAAATAATAACCGTGTCTAGAGTTGATAGTGAGATTGCGATTTCGTGGAATAGTGTAATTAGAGCAACCATTAAAATGTTAATTTCTTGGCACTTTTAGTTACACTTAAACTATCGTACTCTGCTTAGAAATGTAGACTATCTAGCATTTACACAGTTGTATTTGCCATACTATGTACAGCCCTGAGAAACCGATCATCCATTGCTTTAATGACCAAATCCAGCAAAGCATAATTTCAGTGCAAAATTATGATGGTCAGAAATAGACGTTGATTGATACGAGCAGCCACAACCTAGACCATTTTCTAGATGGCTGATAAATATTGATTGGATTTGGATCACTATTTTGGCACGATTCAGGTAACATTAGTCACTTTATCACACTGCACTGTTCCCTTACTAACAAAGATCATCACCATCACCAGACACAGAAATGCAAAAGACATTAGTAGCTAATGTTACACTGCCATATAATCATAGGTTCCTGGTTATATGTTGGCTATGAAAGAAAACTAGATCGCCCATTCCTAGTGAAAATAGCTTGTTGTCAGATTTTCCCTTCTCTTGGATAGTCTATCAACCAATATTATGAGCAGTTTTCCGCTCAGATGCCACTGACTAAAGTTACTTTTTCAGCGAAACCTGCCGTTCGTGTCTGGCTTGCTTGCCTTCATTCCGTCACTACTCATTTAACATTAAGTTGTAATGGGCGGTCAGGCCGAACATAAAACTTCATATGAAACGAGATGATGACTAAGTCACATTAGTTTCACACCAGACTAGAACACGGCGTTACACCAGCCCAATAAAGTGATGTTTCACTGCCGCATAACCATGAAATTCAAAACTATGTGTTGGCTGTAAGTGAAAGCTAGGTAGATTAGGACGTCCAAAAAATAGAGTAAATTTAGCGAAAATCTGCTCATATAATAAAGTCTCAGTGACAACAATTATAACACTGTTTTTCTAGTATGCAATGCCTTGGGGACACTGATTTCCGCTTGTGCGTTTTTTAATATACATGTATTGAATATTTGTTTTAATTTTCTTCAATGTACATTTTCGTCAACAATATTAGTATAATAAAATACGTTAACTTAAATTTTTCGTGCATAGTGTATAACAACATTTGTACTTTCTAAATGAATTCATAAATACTATTAGTTTAACGATGTAATGTAGTGTGACGCTCTTTAGAGACCAAAAAGTTGACATATTCTCTGAATATACCGATTTTACAATTACACGAGTTGAAAATTGTTTTTTAAACCTTTTCTTCATAAACACCAGTAATGTGTATCGTACTGCTATTGTGAAACAACGGAATGCAATTAACAGTGATGAATTTCATAAACCTCGTAACTGGCTAACTAGGGAAAATTAAATGAAGAAGCTTGTGTTTATAAGAGTCGGGCTAAACAATATTGGTAAGAAAGCAAATCTATATAGTAGACCATCATTTCTTTATTATTTGGCAACTCTCTTGAGGTCTCCTGAATGTGTTTGAAACACGAAAGTAAAGTCTGGTATCGATTAACCTCAATTTTACCTCCGAAGTAGATAAACGAAAGTGATCCTATTTATCTAATGCTGGTGCATTATGTGTTGCAGCACAACTATTGATACGAATTTCTTGATGTTCTACATTAATTTACTAAATATACTGAAACTTTAGTGAAATGAATACTCCAATCTGGAGGAATATATATTTTTGTGTTAAATCATAATATATGAAGAAATATACTTCGTGTTAAATATTATTCTTAATTGAATGATTGATAGACACATATTATTCTATATAATCTCACAAACTCGACTTAACTCAGACCCAGCAAAGCAGAAAAAATTTAGTACAGGATGTTGTTTTTAGTTAAAAATTAGTTTGCGATTGACAGAAACATTGAATGGTTGTTACAATCAAGATTAAATAATTATCAGTTAATGTTATCTAACGTGCTATAATATCTTCTTCGTTTCAGTTGACTTGCTGTATTGTTTATTAAAATTGTAATGAAAAATTTTAAATAATAATATCGGAAAAACTAGTCAATTTATAGACGCAATGCCTCTTCGCGAATCAAGTTCATGATAGATTGGCTTTATTTGCTTTTAATTTAATCACATTAAAAATTGCGCAATTGATAGTTTTTAAAGTTTTTCTTTGATGCGTTTTAGTAATCGCCACACCAATGGTTTAACATGTGCTTGCACTGAAATTTGCTTCTTCTCTAGTATATGACCTCTGGTTTTGAAACTTTGTTTTTATATGATTGGTAGCCTTTACACATGAAGGAAAGTGTTAAATTGAAGGTCAAATAATATCACCATTTAAAAAATTTTTTTAAAAGATTAATGTTGAACTTCTAAATATCATGCATAAATTGTAAATTGGTTAACCTTTGTATCAGTAATGTAAATTTAGAATCAGTATATTACAGCATAACTGTTTTCCAAGAGCCATTTCATTGAACACTTAAAATGGCCATTATTTCGCCTAATCTCATTTTGTCTGAACTTTCTGTCTGTTTTCATTGCAAACTAAGGTCAAACAAGAACTGGTTTGGGTTCCAATGCTCATTTACAGTTTGCATCATAAAAGTATAATCAAACTACAAGCAGCCATTCTCAAACATAATTAACCGAAATAAGTTCAGTTAATATACTAAAGTTATTTATTTTTATTCACGTTTTTAGAGCAATTGTCCCAGATAACGTCATCAGAACTCCGTATAACCTTCATTCATCTTTCTCTTAGACAAAACGCTGCTGGCAAAAGACAACGCTTACAAAATATCTGAACATACTGTTTTTAAGATGGGATAGATTTCCGTGTTTTTCAATTACCTTCGATTCTCGTGGTCATTTTCATTTCCATCAACCCAGTAAATAAAATAAAATAGTACTGAAGTTGAATATAAAATTATTAGTTACGTTATTAAATCATGGTTGCGAGCTTGATATATAGACCAATCCCATTATATATTATTTGTTGATGTAAACTAGGCATCATGTAGTGTAGAGAAAGACAACCCATCTGGTAGACCGGTTTCATTTTTATTGTGAACTCTTTAAGAATTGATCAGAAATTGCGGCGGCCAGGGCTGAAACTTAGGCATGTCTGTTTCGGAGTCTGTAACTCTAAACACTGAGCCCCTCTGCCGTACGCTAAACACATTTTTCAGGTATATACTGAACCATGATTTTGTTTAGGTTTTCAAGCTCGCAAACTTGATTGAAATAATTATTATCACCGCCCGCGCAATCAACAATTGTTTAATAATATAAATGTTCAATTGAATATCACTTCTCTGGGCTTCCTGGTGTCTGTTCTATAAAGACAGATTGATGATGGCTAGTTTGTGCTTTAGGTCTAAAGAGATACTATAAAGGCTTCTCCTGAAGGAAAGGCAAACAAAACTAACAGAAAATTGTTTGTGTGTGTGTGTGGCGCGGCACGGAAGCTCAGTTGTAAGAGTCGCAGATTATTAGGCAGACGTGCCCAGTTTCGTTCGCTGTCCGCTGTTACTTCTACACGGCACTTCAGAGTTTCCAATAAAGGCGAAACCGATTTACTGATGGATTGCCTATTCTAAATTATACGATGCTCAGTTTATACTGACAAATGTCTATATAATGGGATTTGTGTTTATATCAAGCTCGCAACCTTGATATAAATAATCGGTATAACCCCAAACGCAAACAAAAATCGTTCTGTTATTAATTATGCACTTTCTTGCACGTTTGCATGTGTCATATAGCATTCACCAGTCCGTATTTTTGTATTGTGCACATGTAGTTGCCTTTTTAGTTAATAATCAATCTATCTCAATCCCTCATTTACCTGCTCTGATTTGTGACTAATAGGATTTCTTCCAGTCAATTTCTTATACCATTACCAGTATCATTCGCCAATCCACATTGTATCAAAAGTCATAGAAACAAGCTAACAAAGTAAAAATGTTATTTTATTTGGCCATGTCAATTGTAATTTTGATATCTGTACGTCACGTATGTAAGTATGTCCAAAATTGCTATTTATAAGCAAGTGAAACTAAAATGGATGACTATTAATCACCCTCTACGTGTGTTCAACTGCCACACATTCATTGCCCAGATATATAGTGGCTATAGGGCGTAATACCGACCCCTACTGATGAGTCGCCAGTAAGCACGAAACGAGCGCATACATGATATTATACCTTTCATTCATGCTGACTTTGGTTTATACTTCTGGTCCTATTTGAACTAATTTGTTACTAGGTGCGCAACACCTAATACATAATTGCATATATATTAGATCTCGGCAACAAACAATATCTAAATGTCAGACCATTTGTTTTATATTTACCATATAAAATAACGTTATTGAGGTTGCCCTCACATTATTGGGTCTGGAGCCAAGTAAATCAAATACACCATTAATGATCTCATTTCAAGTTAAGTGATAAAAATTAGAAACAATCAAACCGTGCACATGTAAAATTTCCCTCCCACAACACGAGTAATACTTTGGAATTTATTTGATCTATTAGTCTTCACATCCCATAATATGAGGAACACCTCATTCACATCATTTCAGATGGTGAGTCCAAAGCATGCAAAGTGTAAATTTTTCATTAGCCAATATAGTTGTGCTTAGTTTGTCGTACACAGGAGTTATGGACGCATGCACATACGAGACGCGCACATGACCAGTAAAACGTCAGCCAGAATTATGAACTCCAGGACTGAAGTAAATTTCACACTCGCTTGGTAGAAGAAATATTTCAACCAATGAAATAGACTGAAATAAATCTTGTATAAGCTAGAAAACCAATCAGATAATTTTGATTGTTCCGATCAAGCAAACAAGTCATAATTCTGTAAATTCATATTATTTTTTCTGAAATGATAATACCAAGAAGCACTTATGCCGTTCAAGATAAAATATGGACAAGACTGCCCTTTTCTTCGCTAAGCTTAGCACAATTCTTTGGAAACAAGTTTTTGCTCCATTATACCGTGTTTCGCATAAAACGCTTCCATATGTTGTGCATACATTCATTGCAGCATAGTCTTCTTAGCTAACCCACTTCAAAGGCCGGTTACACACCAAATGAGAAACAGGTCGCAGTGCATGATACTCCAATGGAACTTTATTTCTTCTTTGTCTTTTGATTAAATATTTTTTGTTTATTGCTTCTAGCATGCAACCATGGGGAACTACATCAGAAATTACAAAGTAACTTGTGATCACGAGCCCCGAAACTTGATTTAAACCGATGGTTTTTAATATCCGTTATAAAATAATGTTCTTCCCAACAGCGCTAAGATTGTAGATGAAACTTGTCATCAACAATGAATTCAGATGTTCTTTGAATGATTGCGCAGTGCGGGCGTCACCTTGAGCGTTTCCATTAGTTGTTTTCTTGTGTTATTGCTTTGCACTATCATTTTCGCATGGATCCGATTGATCCAAATTTTCAAGTACGCATCGAATTCGCCTTTGTGATGGCTGGGTGCTAATTCGTTCCTCCCCTCCGAAGGCTTCAGCATCACTCATACAAACCACTGGAAATGAGGTACGATCTAACCTTCGTTGACTGACTACGTTTTGGAACAGCATGTCCCGTTCCATTATCAGACCACTAAACACACACACACACAGTCAAAATGCTCACAATAGCAGATTTAAGCCTGATGATGGAACGGGAAACGCCGTTCTGAAACGTTGCCAGTCAACGAAGATTAGATCGCACCTTATTTCCAGTTAAGGCCTTTGGAGGGAAGGCACGAATCAGCCCCCAGCCACCACGAAGATAAATGCAATGTGTACATAAAAATGGGGATCAATCGAATATTTGCGAAACTGATAGTGCAAAGCGATAACTACGAATTATTAAGCCATGGGCATACAGCAATGGTGCATCAATATTTTATATTAATGTTTTTATTTATATAATGCCGATTAGAGTACAGTGAACCCTCTCTACTTCGTGGATCAATTGTCGTGGATAGACGACATCGCGGATTTAAAAAAATAATATTATATGAGAAAATAAAAATACATGTTACATAAGTACTGTTCCTACTTTGCGGATATTCAGCTATCGTGGCCGGTCTTGGAGCCTATCTACCGCGATAAACGAGGGTTCGCTGTGCATTGCCAGATATCTTAATCAGTGCCTCTTCACTTATATTTATTTCGTTAAATGATGCTTAATACTCTAGGAATCATTCTTGCACAATTTTTGAACTACAAAATGAATGGAACAAATCATAGACAGTATATTCGATAGAATCCTAGTATGGACCTGGTATTAGATTCCTCATAAATAGACATGGATAGTGGGTGGCTAATACGAATCGTGTCCTGTTGCACTTGGCATAAATGTTGTTTAATTTAATTCCTGCGACCGAATATTTTGAGGTAATTTAGTTTCTAACTACGAGATGATCCAGATCATATTTGTTACATCTTCTTATACGTTTAGGTGCAGCTGTGCACATGGGAATGTTATTATAATTTTTTTTAAAGCTCGCACTCCAAAACGGATATTTCAAGAGAATTGATGAATTAATGAAGATTTAAATTTGCTAATTAATTATGTTTTAAAGAATATTTGGTGTGTAGTTAACGCCAATCTAAACAACTTCTTATTCGAATCAATAATTTGGAAAACCTAGCCTATTCCGGAATTAGCCAGTCAAAAGTGAAGAAGGCGTTGTTGTATGCATAAATCGACTGGGCATCACGTGTACAGAATCAGCTGAGTTTGTTTGCAAGAATGCGAGCTCCTACGTTTTTGCCAGTTTTTGTTAAAATAGGCAAAATCAAACTAGTTTAATAACAAAAAAAGACAACAAAATTTAGAGCTTTGGGTGATTTAATACCAAGTGATATTGACACGCGTGTGCATTGACTTTCGCGAATAGAAATCCATCCGATATAGATGGGAGCAGTATTGATGAGCCAAAATGATAGTATTCGTTCTTCAGAAAACCTCGATATTGATTTCGTTGTATTATTTGAATTATTATGTGAATAAACAGCCGACTAAAAACAAGGTAGCATAGTATAATAAATTATGTCAATGAATATGGTACCAATGGTGAATTAATAAAGCCAACGTCTGTCGCATTTCACGTTACTTACTCAAGTATCACTGGAAGCCCAGTTCATTAGCAAGATTTAAATTCAGGGAGAACCCGTAGTCAAGTTGATTGATTTTGTTTTAGAACAAGATTATTTCAAAAGAATTATTGCCATCAAACATTGCTATATTTATACAGTTGAATTCGTCAGCAAATTTTATGGTATTGCCTTAAGATTGTCATATTTAATTGGTCCAATTGGCATGAATTTTGATTCCAAAAAATTCAATAAGAACATGCCCTTGTCTATATTTTTCAATATTTCCTTCTTTATAAGAATAGACTTTGTTTAACCTAATTTAAATATCATTGACTATCAAGGTTAAAAATTGTTTGATTACTCAAATAGAATAAAGCGAGAATAAAGAAAGTGCGCCGGATTTTAATAGTAATATATAAATGCAAATAATTTAAGAATTACAAAATGGTATACGGTTAATTTTCAGAAAAACGTGGTTAAATCATTTTACGACGCTGTTGTTCATTGTCTTTTTTCACCTAAGCGATGCAAATTTAAAGTGCAATTTTCCTTATCCATTAATAAATTAGTTCACAATGGTTACATGATAGAACATCTACAGCACGTCCTTCTGGGTTCATTACTTGATGGGATTACGAATTTTCCTGCCTTGGCATGAACAAACGGTAATAAACGATGAATTGAGTACTAAATTTGATTAAAAAAATTAAGAGCATTGTGAACTAATTAAAAGTTATACTAAACAAATGTACAACACAATCTCGAGGACATACAAAATAAAATAGAAATACAAAATTAAACCAAGTGTAACGTGTGAAAATTCGTTTGAAATTCTATTACAATTTCGACAAAACTACAATCAGATTAAGTATTTCATCCACTGTTTTCCTCTTTTCTTGGCAATTTTGAAACTGCAAACCACTTAGCAAAATTTAAATTGAATTACTGATATTATAATAAAACTATCAAAAAATTATTTTTATACTCAAAATTATTTGACCTACAATTAATGCAATCCATGTATACATAAAACTTGTTTGATTTAGTTTTCCTGTAATATATAACAAATGTGTTACTTCTTTTAATTTGCACACGCCATTCTATTCCAAATTGCGAGATGGACTGTAATATAGAAATAATTTTTCAAATATCAATCTCCAAATTTACACGGAAAACAAAAAAAAACAAAGTATTTACACATACGCACATTGATACACACACACATATATATATATATATATATATATATATATATATATATATATATATATATATAAGATTTAGATTTATTAGACTGAAAGCACACTTTTGGAATATATATCAAGAAATAAGGATTCCTAATGGTATATTTCCTGCACCAATCCCATCTGCAAAGATAAAGAAATTTAACTGCTTGACTGAATTGCCTTTAAACATGCACATTTAATGTTGTTAAACAATGTGTGTTATTCAATGTAACATTATTTCCTCTATCAAATTTTTTTAAATCGTACGTTAATGTGGATCTCAAAAATTATCTATCAATATTAATCCTCAAGTTGTCGGTCAAATAACGTAGACTGAATATTCAGTCGGTTGGTAACCATGATAAATGAAAATTGTCATTTTAACGCCTGTTTGACATCAAACGGTTAATACACTTCCGAAATTACGCAACACGCCATTCAATGTCTATCACGTATGTTCAATTTATGCAAGACTACTAGATGTGAGAGCCGCAGGCCTAACTTTGCTTTCCATATTTAAGCAATGCGGTTTGATCCTCGCTAGTCAGTTTGCAGTCGTACTCTAATGATCATCATAAAAGGTCGATACGCGTCAGTACGTTTGAATGACGGTAGTTTTGCTATGTTATTCGACGACTGGTTAAATAAAATGAGATTTGTGATAAATTCAAGCTGGCAAACTTGATTTAAATAATTGTTACCACTACCCGCGCAGTCAAAAATTGTTTAATTATTTATATTTATTCATTAATAAGTTGTTGATCGGTTTTCGTAGGCCATTCGATCAGACGGTTAGTAGCCAGAGTGAAAGAAAATTGCAATTTTATCATCTGTGAGTGATTCAGATTCTAAAAAATAATCTCTAGTTCGATCCCCATTTGCGGGAAAATTATGGACAGCACTTATAAAGTTCTGAATAATGATGACGTCGATCTACTTGATGCATAGTCATTGTTACCCAGCGCAGTTTATTTTACCATAAAAGCATGCGTATATATATATATATATATATATATATATATATTTTATATAATGGCCAATGTTGTCTTTAGTAATGAACACACACCTTTACAGTATATATATGTATATATATATATACATATACATACATATATATATATATATATATATATATATATATATGTACCTATCCTAATTCATTGTACCCTTCTTGTGCAAAACAAAAAGAAATTTTACCAGATATAAGAAAAATTTTCTTTCTCATGGTCTTCTCAAATATCTACTCATGAACATATCTTTATATACAAATTGGAAAGCAAAACAAGATAGAAATATGTGAACAAAGAGTGTGAAAAATAGAAACCAATCAAATTGCGTGCGTCACATCCAGTTCAATCTCAATGCTTGTACGTGCTTCTTCTGCTTACATAAATCCGGCTGCAATTTGTTTATCCATAAGGCTTCGTATGTAGCTAGCTACGTCTGGAGAACATACGTGCGATGTTTCGATGATGTGTTGCGCAATAGCAGACGTGTATTGACCATTTGATTTAAAACAGGCGTTCAAGTTGCAATGTTGAATACACGTCTGCTATTGCGCAACACATCATCGAAACATCGCACATATGTTCTCCAGACGTAGCATTCAAAGTTATTACTAAATGCAAAAACAAAAGGGAACTAGCCACATACGAAGCCTTGTGGATAAACAAATTGCAGCCGGATTTATGTAAGCAGAAGAAGCACGTACAAGCACTGAGATTGAACTGGATGTGACGCACGCAATTTGATTGGTTTCTATTTTTCACACTCTTTCTATGTTCACATATTTCTATCTTGTTTTGCTTTCCAATTTATATATAAAGATATGTTCATGAGTAGATATTTGAGAATACCATGAGAAAGAAAATTTTCTTATATCTGATAAAATTTCTTTTTGTTTTTGCACACAGGAAGGGTACAATGAATTTTATTAAAGCTCGCATTTCAATATATATATATATATATATATATATATATATATATATATATATATATAACATGCACGTTCTCGACCATATCTTGGATGTTTATTAATACTATGCAATTCAAATTACGATTAAGTCATTCTGAAATAAAAGAAAATGTTTGGCCAACAGGAATATACGGAATTCTGTTTATTATTTGTCACAAAACAAGCATCAGTTCAGCTAAAGCAAACCGATGAAAACTGTGTACGTACAAAGACAGTGGAGCAAAACGTTATTTGATATTGAACAGTTCCTGATAAACAAGTTACGTAAATTCTAATAAATTCACAAGAAATATATGCAGAAGAGACTGTCTATTATTTGTCTACAATTTTATTTAAATCAAGGTTGCAATCGAAATGTATAAACCAGTCTCATTACATACATACCTATGTCAGTATAAACTCATCGTTGTATAATTTATAAAGTGAAATTCATCCAGTAGACCGGTTTGACCCTCATTGAGTACTCTTCACGTACTATCCAGAACTTCTCACGGACATAGCTAGAATCTGAGCACGTCTCATTCGGAGTCGGTTGCACGAACAACTAAGCTACCTATCAACACCCTATAAAATTTTTTTATTTATATACTAACTAATGTTTCTTCGTTAGCCCTTCCGTTATGTGGAGTCTAAATGTAAAATCTTTAGACCTAAAAATTTAATCGGCCACCTCCTACGTGCCATTATAGAAGAGACAACACGTCACCTGGGGAAGCGGTATTGAAGTAAACATTTATATAATCAAACGAACATTGATTCCACAGGCGGCGATAAAAAATAGTCAAATAAAGTATATGATTTTGATATAGAGTGGATGAATTGCCTTTTCTGCATGATAAAATGCTTAGTTTACACTGGCAAATATGTGCATATAATAGGAATAATTTTGCATCAAGTTCGCAACTTTGATTTAAATTAATTTTATCACCACCAGCGCAATCAATATTCGTTTAATTTGTCAATATTGTTTGCGTGTTGCATGCCTGAGTTATTTGTCGTTTAAGTGGTACTTAAATGTTGAATCATTTTTCTCAGTGCTGACCTCCTTGTTATGGATTTGACCGCATTTTTCTTGTGCGGGACAATTGATAGCACTCGTAGGTCGGTAAAATCTTGAATGTTGTACATTTTCAGGTGCTCTGATTATTGGCCTTGATTGATGGGTTCTCACTTGTTCCTTCTTTTTTAAGCCTTCAGGGTTGACACAATACGCACAGGGAAAAACAACTTGTGGCAAATGTGGTATCCTCATTCAAGACAGATCTATTTATATTTATTATAATTCCTAAAGTATTTTTTTTATTTTCTGCCCTAATATCCGGTTTTCATGCCTAATCCCCATTAATACTCAAATGTTTACCCAAACTCATCAATGTCACCTCTCTCCGCACACAACAACCTATATACACATATGTGTACTCCACTAAAGTGACATTTCTCGAAAAACTTTAAGCAAACCTTATGGATTTACATACACGCCTATCAATGATATCTCTATTTTTAATTGGTGTACCAGACGCATGTAAGGATCAAAAACATTTTAGATTTCAATATTGCATTAATCCAATCCTGTTTGCAAAATTTTATAGAATGAGACCGAATACGGAGCCTACACTAACCAATCATATCTCAACCAAATACACATTAAAACTCATATCCCGTATAAATTTATTTTTTCATTTCAATATTTGTGTCAAAAACACATATATATAAATATCTACTAATGAACATATCTTTATATATAAATCAATACAATATATATATATATATATATATATATAATATAATTAATTATGAAATTTTTTTATTTGAATATTATTATTTTATTATATATATTTATATATAGCCACATCTTATAAAAATATCCAAATATATATACTTCTACACGCTATATCTTATGCATATATAGATAAGCATATAAGCAACCATGTGGGTTCTTCCCACATCTTTTTTTAAATATCTATATATCCATCATATATATATATATACGTGTATACACCATATACATAATATGAATATCACCATATATAATATGAATATCATACAAGCAACACAGTGAGTCCCTCAAAGGATAAAATATATCAGTCAAAACGCACTTCTTAATATTTAAATATCTATTTTTATGTCAATTTATATATAGGCCTCTCTCTCTCCCTATATATAAAAGCAAGGCAATGGGTTCTTTGAACTTCATCTACCTACAATTGACAAGGAGTGTATAGTATACTTACTTTACAGGCCTATATATATATATATATATATATATATATATATATGTATATATGTCCATATAATTTATGCTCACATTTTCTATGAATATATAAATATCAAAATATATACATATACACGTCTACGCACAATACATATATATTGTATATCTCAATCCACATTAGCAACCATGTGATTTCACCTTATATAAAAATCTAAATATTCTTCCACATATATATTGCGAATATCTAAATAAACATTTAAGCAACCATGTGAGTTCAATCCACATTTTATTTATATATTCATCTATGTTTCTGCATTACATGTATATAATAATAGATACACAAATCTGCTAAGTATCTTTAGATAAATATATAAGCAACAATGTTTCTTTCAAATCATATATAAATCAAATATGCTCTTTATATATATATATATATATATATATATATATATATATATATATATATATATATATGCGTGTATAATCTGCATATTTAAATTATATACAAAATGTTACCCCGACAGCGCATGATTTACTATAATTATTACCAAATTACCTATTACTAACTTCATCTAATTGGTTCCTTTTTCTATCTCAAATTCATAATCGCGGTCTCTTAGTTGGATTTATTTTTATTAGCGTTGTTACCAAGCGAAAATAGCAATCTTGCGCAGCGGGGTGAAACGATCAACTATACTGGGAAAAATAGCACTTGTACATGTAACAGTGAACAATTTGTACAAATGGCTAACTCTCAAGATACCAAAACAATAATGACAAGATCTCAGACATCACTTCGCAATACTGCGAGAATGACCTTTACATACAAACACGTATACACAACACAAACACAAACGCATACACACTCACCAACTAGTCAAAACAAGAAACATCAGTAAAAACGAGTCAGATTTGGTACCACTAGCATAATCAATTAAAACCCAAAATGTATAAATATGTATGATTGTATAAGAGATGATTAGTATTCACGAAATAAATGGCCTTTATCCACTTTGTTATTTGTGTTTTCCTATTTATAAGAATACTGTGGTAAATTAAATAGGAATGGACATCATAAAGATTATCAAAGAGCGGGGTCAGCCTTTTACCCGCAAGGAACTAAACACTTATATTGCAGCCAACTGTACATTTGCCAAACTTCTAGAAAGAATTAAGTTCTTCAAATCGTGTTTAGAATCAGATGTTGTGCCAAAACGATTCCTCAAGCAATGCAGAAGCAATAACCAAAAACCGACGAATAAACTTATAAGTCGCTTATTGCTTAATGGTATCGAGGACAACCAATCAAAACTGCAAGATGCTGAAAGCATCATTCAATCACTGGGTTGTCAAATTGAAAGACTGAACGACGGCGAATACACCGCTCTCACAAAGAAGATAGAAACACTGATGAAAATAACAGCGGAAAAAGAAACCAAGGAACTCACCAGAGACCTGGAAAAATTTCCTACGCAATCAAAATTTCCTACGAACCCAGACGCTTTTATTCACAATTATTCAAAATTGATCTTGTCAAAACACCAGAAAGAATTACTCTCCTTAGGAGCAAAATTCTGCGTAGTCAAGAAAAACCTAAGTGAACGTGACATTATTGACATTCAGGATGGAACGGAAAATTTCTACAATGATTTAACGAAAGACACCGCCCCACATGCATTCAATGGACAAGGACTGAAAGTTGAGATAGTAAGCGCACTAGAACAATACAAGAAGGAATTCAAAGGCAGCCAAATCATCACAAAACAGCATATTTATATATATATATATATATATATATATATATATATATATATATATATATAAACAAATTTAGATATGCGGCTCACACCTCTAGTAGTCTTGCATACATTGTACTTGACTGGGAATGTTCGCCGCATAATTTCTATTCGGTAACGAGCATTATTTTTTGCAGCTATCGCCACAAATATGCGTAATAGAATTAAATCAAAATCGATTGCGCTGGTGCAGGTAATACTTTTAAAAAAAGTTTGTGAGCTTCAAGTATATCCAAATCCCATTGTATTTAAACAGTCGTCGAAGAAGAGCAAGACTACTACTACTAGAGGTGAGAGCCGCATATCTTATTTTACTTAACATAAATATGCATTGCTGTGTGGTCCTCTCTAGTCATTTTGCTTTCGTACTGTGATGATGGTCATACATGTTTGAAACACGCCAGTATGTGTGACTGACGATAGTTTTGCTAGGTTGTTCGACGACAAGTTTAACGCAATAGGATCGGTATTTACTTCAATCTCGCGAACATAATTTAAAGAATTGTTACCACAATCCGCGCAATCAATGATGGTTTGATTGCATAACTGAAATTTTTCTACATGCCGGCATTGATGAGCTTCACAAATTTATGTCAAAGATGTTTGCCACAAATAACACTCAAATAAATAAAGAAAATTTACAGTGACTTTTCCTGTTCTTGAACAAGCCTTCATTATTTCCACACGTTCAATTATTCCCTCTAGACACCATCTACTCTTCAAATTGATCAATAGCAGCTATGTCAACGTACCTGCCCATTTAATAAAGGTTGTGTTAAAAGTGCTCCTTATAAAGCATCTAGCAAATTATTTTACCTGATAAAAGTAAATCAACTATCAATACACATTAACAAGTGATTATCCCTGTAAGGTGAATGTTTAAAAAGATTGATAATGACTGGTGTGAACTCAAACAATTGCATTTGATTCTTCATACTCATTACAAAGAAATTTCACAAAAAACCGAAATTTATGGACTCTGTTATATAATCGTATATATTTATAAATTGATATATGCGTTTATATTTATATTTTCATTTACACCTATGTGTCTAAGTGAACATGTTTTGAAATGAATGAAAAAGTATGATCAGTAACAGAAATCTGTCTTTTTTTGAAATTTTTTTGCGGTGTCTGGCAATAATCCAAATAAGTTGAAAACACACCCGCTAAAACAAAACTCAAAATCACGTCAACATCTGCGCTCATGTATATATCCAAATATTAGTTTTGGTTCATATATATATATATATATATATATATATATATATATATATATATGAATATATATTCATTGTACGCTTCCTGTGTGCAGAAACAAAAAGAAGTTTTATTAGATACAAGAAACATTTCTTTCCCATAATCTCCTCAAATATATTCTAATGAACATATCGTGATATATAAATTAGAAAGCAAAACATGATAGAAATATGTGAACATAGAGAGTGTGAAAAACGGAAACCAATCAATTGCTTGCGTCACATCCAGTTCAAGCTCAATGCCTGTACATGCTTCTTCTGCTTGCATAAATCCGGCTGCAATTTGTTTATCCATCAGGCTTCGTATGTGGCTAGCTCTCTTTTGTTTTTGAATTTAGTAATTACTTTGAATGCTACGTCTGGAGATCATACGTGCGATTTTTGATGATGTGTTGCACAATAGCACCATTTGATTTAAAACAGGTGTTTAAGTTACAATGTTCTCTCATTCGAGTAATTAACCGTCTGGTCGACCGGCCTACGCAAGTTGATCGACAACTTGCGCATGTATATTGGTAAATAATATTTCATATCGACATTAACGGCTGTTTCTCTTTGATTTCTGGTAAAGGCAAGTGTGTTACCCTAAAAATCACTTGTTGTTTAATTGCATTAAATGTGTTTGTTAATGCTGCTTCAACTTTCTTTTGTGCCATTCGGGAAACTGCACCCCCTTAAATGGGATGTTTAGGTAGACTGTTTTCTTTTCTGGCTCAAAATACGTCTGTTTCTTTTTAATTACCTTTTAATAATTGATCCAATTAATTGTCTGGGATAGCCATTAGACATTAATCCGTTAATTGCTCTATTATATTAATTTTCTTTTGAATTTTGACTGACCAACCCGTCAATTCTTGAAAAGCAACCACTAACTGTGGATAGTTTATATTGAAATGGAAAAAAACTGCTGCAATGCGAATACTGTGCAGACCATGTTGGTTTATGGTAAATTGTTCTGCTTAATTTACCAATAGCTTCTTTCTTAATTAGTACATCTAGGAAAGGCAGACAATCACCTTTCTCGTGCTCTGACGTGAAGCCGATATTTTCATGTGCTTTGTTGAAACTTTGACGCAGTGTTCATGATTGCGACCTGTTCTTACGGACAAGAAATATATCATCCACATACCGTATATATTGAGCACATTTACTTATGTCATTCTATAATGATGTGTTCTCTAGGTACCCTAGAAAAATCTCAGCCAACACTGGAGATTAGGGGCTTCCCATTTCCACACCATCAGTCTGTTTGTAGATGCTTCCATTAAAACGAAACCGTATGTCTTTCGTGCATAATAAGATAAGCTTGCGTATAGTGTGTCCTGGTACTGGCGATGGTAATATGTCGCGTTCTACCACTTTGACTATAATGTCAACGGTTTCATCATTTGTAACATTTGTAAACAAAGACGTAACATCAAAAGATACCATAATCTTGTTTCTAATATTTATAACTTGAATTTTGTTTACAAACTCAAACGAATCGGCAACCGAACAGTTACCTAATAGTTTACGTTATGACAAAACATCATCAAAACATCGCACGTAGGTTCTCCAGACATAGCGTTCAAAGTAATTACTAAATGCAAAAACAAAAGGGAGCTAGCCACATACGAAGCCTTATGGATAAACAAATTTCAGCCGGATTTATGTAAGTAGAAGAAGCCTGTACAGGCATTGAGCTTGGATTGGATGTGACGCACGCAATTGATTGGCTTCCGTTATTCACACTCTCTCTATGTTTACATATTTCTATCTTGTTTTGCTTTCCAATTTATATAAAAAGATATGTTCATTAGTAGATATTTGAGGAGATTATGCGAAAGAAATGTTTTTTGTAACTGATAAAATTTCTTTTTGTTTCTGCACATATGAAGGATACAATGAATTTTATTAAAGCTCGCATTTCAAAAGAAAAAAGATATATTCATACTATCATTTGGACATTTCTGTGTATTCCATAAAACAATTTGATAACAACAATTGAACAATCATTGATTTCGTGGGTGGTGGTAACAATAACTTAAATCAGGTTTGCGTGCCTGAAATAATTACTACTCCTTTTGTATTAAACCAGTCGTCGAACAACATAGCAAAACTATCGCCAGCCGCACGCACTGCCGCGTTTCAACCTTCTATAATCATCATTCGAAATAATTACTCGAAGATTTTTAAAAAAAACCGAGTTTTCGAATGGCTCATATACTAGTGAGGTTTATTCATACAACAAAATGCCTAAAAATTATCAATATAGAGGATAAATTCCCTATAATTGTATATTCCAACAGCTTATTTATACAATTTTCGTAGCTTCACAGTACTTTACTGCGGCTGACTCCTTTTAGAGGATAAGCCGGCTCCATTTCATGGAGTTTCTTGGGAATTCGGTACAAGTGGTGTCCCCTCACCACTCGGCTTTTTGATCGAGGACGCACCTCTAGCCTTTGCACATCCAAGTGCAGTCTGCAAGGCAGCAGTAAGTTGCATGGTTGCTGGTGGCTGTTGAGAGCTCATTCGCCATTCGGAAGTACGGGGTACTGTCCAGGAGTCCATGTAATCCTGTGGCTGTTGTCCACTTTTGTGGCGGGGAACACACGCCGCGTCATGGTGCCGTCGTCGGGCTCATGTGGTATTTTATAGAAGATCCGATTGCCGGTCGGAAATCCACCACGCCCTGGTGACACCACCGCCATAGCCCTGTTAGCCCATGTACGATCGGCCATCGAAACATGGTTGACACCGTCGTACCACGTTGAGGAGGGGATGGTCTTTACGATGCTCTATGTCGGCCGGACTCGCCAATTATTGAAGAAGCAAATTGGACATTATTTTAGACTCAACACAGGCGGCATAGGAGAGATCGGTTCTGTAGTATCTGAATGCATTTATTATAGAAATCGAATTCTATTTCTCGCAGATTTACAGGTGCTTTCTTAAAGAAATAGGCGCAAAGTGGAAGTTGGATCATGTAATATCCTTAATCCTCAACTAAATAAATTTAAAATTGTTCGTAGATGATATGAATACAAATTAGCGAATTGTTACGCATGTGTGTGCTTCAGTGTGTGCTTCAGTGTGTGCCTCATCTTGTATGGTTTTCAATTCTTGTTTTTTTTGTATAATATCCATTAGATCCAAATTAATTTTCCATGCTTCCAAAAAAGCTGACGATATAAAATATCACATACTCCAGTCGAGGTGCGTTCTGGCGAAAAGGAAGTGGCTTTTTTTTACCTATTTCATATATATGTTTCATTATTAAAAAAAATCCTCCAATACATCGTGTGTGTGTGTGTCTCGATTCACATTAAAAATGGATAATAGTTAACAAATATTGTTTTAATAAGAAGACAAGCAAAAATATGTCTCGAAACACAGAGTAGGGTAAAATGAATGGAAACTCCAAAAGAAACCATTTTGATAGAGATATTGAAACATCCATTATACGTTTTTATCGATGCAAATCAGAAATTCTCAAATTAATCACTCTTGTAAAACGTAATATTATTAGGTAAACTTAAATGCTTTTGCATTTCTTTCATTGGAGGCAAAGGTCTGAACTGCAAAATACGCTTAACAATGGGCACCGGGATCAAGTTTTTATTAATTTGTCATGGAAAAGGAATTTTATCGCCCACAATATGTCGAAAAAGAGATGATGACACGATAAACGCCGACTTCATGGCAATAAAAGTAATCATGAGTTATAGTGCACGCATAAATTAAAGCTTTACAGTATCAAAGAATGAATTAAAATTATAATCCATCGATCTGTGCC
This sequence comes from Eudiplozoon nipponicum, assembly GCA_029291075.1. Taxonomy (NCBI): domain Eukaryota; kingdom Metazoa; phylum Platyhelminthes; class Monogenea; order Mazocraeidea; family Diplozoidae; genus Eudiplozoon; species Eudiplozoon nipponicum. The sequence goes on from JAQBSW010002364.1 coordinate 91,376, forward strand.
TTTAGTTCTTACTGGTTACTCGCCAGATGGAGCAGGAACTTCGTCAAAACCCGCTAACATTTTTGTCACAAAATTAGGTAGGGTAAGCCTGCGCTGTCACCTAAGATTAAATGACAATTTAATTACGAACAGCATATAATCTGACCACCTGCAATTCCAACAAATTCCAAGAATCTAGTCGGGTAGTATGGGACAAATTAACGCTTTAATCTCCCATACGTAAATGTATTAAGGAAATTTTGTCTACATCTTCAGTTTTAATTCATAGTGCAACGTGAAACCGCGCAAACCATGCATAATGAGATATATTAGGCTTATATGCGTCCGCTTCTGAACTTGAACAATTATTATATAATATTTGCATGAGCAAGATAAATTCGCTTCCAAGCATACAGTTTTTAAAAGAAATTTACAATTTAAATTGTGGAATAACTATATCTCGATACGGAATACCAAAATAATTACTTTAATCAATCGTTGCGATATTGATATAATCACCTGACCCATCATGTACACACACTTGTTAGTATAAACTAAGTATTGTAGAGTGTAGAAAAAAACAATTAATCCCGTAGGCTGGTTTCAGCCTTATAAGGAACTCGTCACGAACTTTCCAGAAATTGCCGCGGACAGGGCTCAAACCTGAGCACGTGCACATTGGAATATGGTGTGAGAGTTGATAAAATTTGCTTTAATCAAGTTTATATATACACATATAATTGGACTGATGTTCATATAAATATCACAACCTTTAATTAATTAATTGTTATCACCGCCCGCGCAACGAATTTTCATCTAATTATATAAATGGTCATATCAAAACCATTAACCCAGTTTACCTGATTTTCGGATTGCGTACCGAAATATTTGAATCCTTTTTCATCATGATGATGATTAGTGTGATGACTGTTCTATTAAGGCAGATTGGAGATGGTAAGTTAGAATTACCTGATCTGCATTTTGACTATCGCTGTAATGATTCCAGTTGTTTTATTTTTCAATATATTTCGGCTGCCGTGATCAGAAACTTTCTTCAGTTGGTCCATCCTCACCAGTTTTACAAAACAGACTAATGAAGCAAGCGCGGTATTTCCTCTGGCCTTATAATTTATACTTCAGACTGACCGTTCACACGTGTGTGTGTGTGTGTGTATTTCCGTAACTGCTATGTTCATACAACTAAATGATTGGCTGAATAAGAATTTAACATTTGCATGCGCTAGACTATTTATTTTATACACTCCATGGGAACTGACGTTATTGAAATTGCCCTCAAATTTGCTGGTGGGGAGAGACTAATAAATCAGAAACACTCGTAATAACCATATGACATTTTTAGTGATAAAATTAGAAATCCGAATGACGCATGCAAGTGTTAAATTTGAATTCAAACCACTCAGGTTTAACTCATAATAGGCTTGTTCGGTAACAGTTATTGTCATACCATTAAATAGGCGCACGTCACGCATGTGCATGTGTATGTTTATACATTCCTAAAAGGATTAAGTTGACTATAATTAATACACGTGTGCGTACATCTTAAAGAAACTGTAGTCAAAAGACATTAAGTTACCCTTTGCACGCGTCAGACTTATTACTTATTCTTAACATTTAAAATACTGCTTTACTAGAATGAGATTAATAGGTAGGGTGGAGGAGGAGAGCCAAGCACAAAAGTCCTATTCAATAATTAAAGAAGCCCTACTAAGATATTAAATATACAAAAATTTTGATTATTATTTAAACAGTATATAAAACAAATAGTCTAACGCATGCAAATGGTAAGTTCCTAATCAGCCAATCTAGGCTCATTTAGTTGGATGAACATAGCAGTTTCGGAAATACACACACACACCATTGTGTCACGCAACTATCTAGTGAACGGTCATTCTGAAATGTCAATAATATGGCTTGAGGAAATATCGCGCTTGCTTCATTAGTTTGTTTTGTAAAACTGGTGAGGATGGACCAACTGATTAAGGCTGCTGATTACCGGAGCCGAAATATATTGAAGAAAGAGAACAACTGGAATATTTACTGCGTTAGTCAAAACACAGATCAGGTAATTTCGATTAATCCAGTTTCGCATTTTTTTCATTTAAACAACATTTGATTAGTTGGAACTTTAGGTCTATATATATATATATATATATATATATATATATATATATCTATATAAATTGTCTGTATTGTACACAGGGTGGTTCAGTGGTAAAGACACCAAATTCCGAAGCTGACGTGCCCAGGTTCGAGCCCTATCCAGGGTAATTTCTGGCCAGAACATGATGAGTTCAAAAATTAAAAGGAAACCTGTCTTAGGAATGAATTATATACTGGATGTGGCGAACTACTATATATATGAAATTTTGTTTTACGTGTTGTGCACCTAGTAACAAATTAGTTCAAATATGATCTGAACAGCAGGAACGGAAAGTATTATCTCGTACACAATTGTTTCGTGCTTACTGGCGAGTCATTAAAGGAAGCGGGTATTTTTTTAAAGAATGTGGAAAAATAGGACGGTACAATCTCCTATACGAATATTTAAACTTGAGGTAAAGTAGATAACTTCATATAAAGTCTTCGACAATGCGAAACCAAAGCTAACTCACTATTATATATATATATATATATATATATATATATATATACCAAATCTGAAAAGTGTTTCAACACTAAGGCTATTGTGGAAGCACCTGATAGCAAACCTAAGGTCCCCGAAGAGGTACATTGAAGCAAAATTATATTGGCCGAAAATGTACATTGCATCATCATTATGATTTTTGGTTGGGTACATAGTACCAACACAATGGATTTCAATGTATGCTAAAGTTCACCGAAATTGAGAATTATAACTTTTCTGAATAACTTTTACTCAAGCAAATTCGTACACTCTGGCATTGATCGACGGTGAGTCCTCAGAAAGTACCATAATGTTGGTATCAGGTACTGACACAATAGCCATAGTGTTGGTACACTTTACAGTTATATATATTTTTATTATGTCCATTGCCTTCCAATATTACACATTATATTAATAATTAGGAAGAAAAAACACATTAATAACAAAGTGGATAAAGGCCATTTATTTCGTGAATACTAAACATTGCTCTACAATCATTCATTTATATACATTCTGCGTTTTCAATTGATTATGCTGGTGGTAACAAATCTGACTCGTTTTAATTCTATTTCTTGGTTTGGTTGATTGGTAAGTGTGTATGCGTCTGTGTTTGTGTGTGCCTGTTTGCATGTGAAGGTCATCCGCGCTGTATCGCAAAGTGATGTCTGAGATCTGGTCATTATCGTTTTGATGGCTTGAGAATTAACCATTTGTGCGCATTGTTCACTGTTACATGTACGGGTGCTATTTTTCCCAATGTAGTTTATCATTTCACCATGTTGCGCAAATTTGTGTTATGCACATGGTAACAGCGCCAGTTTGGATTGCAGTGTTGAACGCTTAAATTGTTTGGAAACTTCTGTCACCGTATGCGCCTCTGTTATTTCCACTTCAGTTTGTTGCCAATCCGATTGAATGTTTGTTGATTCTAGTCGAGGGCCTGTTCGGTCTTGCCTGGATACTAGTAAATTGTTGTTGAGTTTTGCTATTCGTGGCCAGTCGATAAGGATATCATGTTGATGAAACTTTTGAATATTTAGGTTAGGTGCTTGCTGTTTTATATGAAGGGCTTCATAAATAAATAATAATTTTTCTGATTTTGCTTTATGTAGAATTGAGAAATTGATCGAATTGACTGGGTGCCCCGTTGACAATATATGATCGGAAATTGCTGATTTTTGTGACGGTGCCAAGCTTTTGTAAATCAATTTCTGTGGCAAATGTTGCTGGATTCTGCTTATCAATTGCTTCTTCGTACGTCCGATATATGTGCTACCGCACATACATTAGAAATTATAGACTATGAATGATTTGGAGAGAATTGACAATTGATCTTTAGCATCCAACCTCATGATTCTCTGTGTATTAAATGTGGTATTAACTTTAACACTGGGAAAATTCTCCTTGGTTATTCTATTCAGCCTTCGCGTAATTATTGAAGTTAGGAAAACTTGCTTGACGGTATCCTCTCTAGTGTGAATCTGCCGTGGTCTGATGTTGACATCAATGAATCGCTCTGGGTAGTTGTTCATTAGCAAAATTTTCCTGAGGTAGCCCAGTTTTTCCTCGATTTTGTGTTCAGAGCAGATCTTCCTGATTCTGTTTGCAAGGTTATTTACTAAGTTTGTTTTGTGGGATTTTGGCACAGTGCTGTTGTAGTGAATGTATTGCCCGGTAAAATCAGCCAAAACAAAAAGTAGAAACCCGAATCGTATTTGTTGCCACCCACATAATCAAATGAAAACCAAGTATGTATATAAATGAAAGATTGTAGAGTGAAGTTTAGTATTCTAGAATAAATGGCCATTATCCACTTTGTTATTAATGTGTTTTTTCTTCCTAATTAGAAATATACAGTGTTATTTTCTAAGGTAATGGACATAATATATATATATATATATATATATATATATATATATATATACTCAATCAGAGAGAATGCCCTTTTATCTTTACCCACGTTAATGGTACACTGGATATTTCATTTATTTGTTTTTAGTCTCTACTTATGGATTAAAATTCAAACCTTCATCATTATGCACAGCCATGCTAAAGCCAATAGTAAACAAAGTCTCACTATCATATAAACAAAAGAGAAACAAAAAACAATAAATTCTTCTATAAAATAACGACAAAAATAATAATTTATGCACACAAATTATTATTATGATTTATAAGAGAGAGAGAGAGCACTTAGTTAATATGATTATATTTATCTAGATAACACACGGAAGTGAGGCAAACTAAACTTCTGCTCAACACCATTATGACCAAGTCAGTATTAAGGAAAGGCGAAATCAGCAATACAGCTTCTCTGTGGTTTTAAATGTGTCACTTCATAAACGAAACCAAACCTCACAGCTAACTACACCTTACAAGAAATGAAAATGACGAATATGATTCTATTAGAAATCTGTAACAAGATAGACATAGATGATTTCCAACTATGGTGCGCATGTTTCGAGCCATCAATATCTAATTGCCACATGATTAATTTGGGTCCAAACTTGTCGAGGAGCTGTTATTAATGTGTTTTTTCTTCCTAATTAGAAATGTACTGTGCAATATTCTAAGGAAATGAGAAATTATATATATATATATATATATATATATATATATATATATATATAATTAAATATATATTGCAGGATTTTGATTAAATATATTTGGCAGTATAAAAAAGTATAGTCTAAGCTCGGAAAGTCAACTCATCCAATAGACCGGCGTCGTAACAATTGGGAATTTTTTAAATTCTGACTATAATTTGTCGCGGACTGATCTTTATCCTGATCACATTTCTTTCCGAGTTTGGCACCTTATCCATTGCATTACCCTTACCGCAAATTACGCACATATTTGTCAGTCGTTTCAATGAATGAAATTAGAAGTAAGGAGTTCTTATTCTGTGACAAAAATTTAGAATTTTTAGGCTTATGGTAATGCTGGACGTTGCCAATGATTTGTAAGTGTTTATAAGGTTTATACAGTTCTACCAAAAAAATGGAATCCGGGTGTAATTTTGTCTCTTTGTATGATTTAGTTACTATATGCCAAATCAAAGTTCTCGTTTGCAATAATAAAAGTGATTAACAATTTTTCTAACCGCCGTAGCATATTAGTAGGGTCTTTATTTATTTTCATGTATACGTATTTATTATTTAACAGTTCAAACGTTTTATCCCTATAATTGGATTGATTAATCTAAACCAAATCTTAGTCTTTACCTGCTTTTATACATACTATAATGCTAGATATAAAATGCATTTTGAAATGCTGAACATTACAGTTCAACCTATATTTTTCATCTTTGTTTGTTAAATATGGTGAAGTCTTGTTTAATTCATATTTAACCTTATTTTTATCTGAAAGCAATTTGGCGTCTTAACCGCCTCCTTAATAATCCTATTTATGTTTATTATCACAATCTGAATTGCCATGATTGAACCACTGTTAAGAAGTTCAGTTTAACTCACATTAAGATTGCTTAAACATTAATTGATTGCCTGGGTGGTGGTAAGAATTCTTCAAATCAAGTTTGCGAGCTTGAAGTAAACACCAATCCAACTGTATTTTACCAGTCGTCGAACAACATAGCAACGGTATGTGTTTCGCTTTGTTGTTAAATATAATGGGATTCGTTTTTACTTCAATCTCGCTAACTTGATTTAAAGAATTAAGATTGATTGTTGATAGATATACTACAGATTAGCTACGACTGAAATAATACTGCCCAATCAGTTAACTTGCTATAATGTATAAATCTGACTTTTCTAATATTTTCGTAACGAGCCATTTAAGTAAATTCCTCCGAACATTTGAAATCTTCATCATGAAACCTAGTAACAAATTAGTTCAGTTGTAATCAGAAGGATAAACCAAAGGCAGCGTGAACGGAAAGTATGACCTCATGCACATTCGTTTCGTGCTTACTGGCGACTCAGCAGTAAGAGCTTGTATTACGCCCTTTAACCACAATATATTTGGGTGAGGAATGTGGAATAATAGGACCGTACATACTGCTTTAAAAATTTAGCGCCAGACGGTATAGATTTCCATTTTGTTCAATTACCTACAATTCCAGTGGTCATTGTCATTTGCGTCAGCCATCATATTATCTCACATTCCTCACCCAAATATATAGTGGCTATAGGGCGTAATATCGGCTCCTACTGATGAGTCGCCAGTAAGCAAAAAAACGAATCTGCATAAGATTACACTTTCCGTTCATGCTGCCTTTGGTTTATCCTTCTGGTCAAAACTGAACTAAACTGTTACTAGGTTCGCAACACCTATTACATACTTTCATATATATTTGTTCTCCTCAAAAAACAGTATTTAACTATTATGGGATTAGTTGATCATAAGTATATATGCGGTGGTCTAGTTTGAACTTAACACTTGTATTATTTGTCAGTTTTTAATTTTCATCACTTACCTTGACATGATTTTATTAAGGGTTATTTGTTTTACTTAGCTCACATCCTTTGTCAATGAGGTCATTTCACATAGTAAGATGTGTGAAAACGGCAAATTAACATTCAATCACTGTAATTTTACTTAGTTGGATGTGCACATGTTTAATTATATTTATCTGAATAAATGTTAGTTATACACTCTCTCTCTCTCACACACACACACGCACACACACATGAATGATACACGCCTATCTAGATAATATTGGATTAACTAAGCATAGTTATGACGAAAACTGTTTAAATGGAATTTCAAACTTTTATTATTAGTTTGTTTTTTGACTTGTGAAGTGCTACGGACTGACGAAGAACGTCGAAAGGGTGTTTCGAAAATTATACAAAGAAAAGAGGTACAGTGAGCAAGGAGTCTTCTACAGACAAATTGACGGCATAGGTATGGGTAGTCCTCTTGGACCAGTATTGGCAGACATATACATGCACCATTTAGAAACAACTGGTTTAAAACCATTTATCAATGGAGCTCATTTTTACGTGCGCTACGTTGACGATACTTTCATGGTCGTTGAAAAGGATGAAGATACAAATTCACTGCTACATCACATAAACAAGGTAGACCAGGCAATCAAGTTTACAATAGAAGAAGAAAAAGACGGATATTTATCCTTCCTAGATGTAGGAATAACGAGAGATGAAGAAGGTACTCTCTCAAGGTCAGTTCACAAGAAATCAAGCTGGACTGGACAATATGTCCATTATATGAGTAGTGTGCCAAGGGCGTACAAAAGAAACCTAATAATGAATTTGGGCACACGAATACGCAGGATTTGTTCACCGGACAACATTGAAGTAGAGCTAAATTTGCTTCGCGAAGCGTTGAGAAATAATGGCTATCCGGACTGGTTCATTGAATACAACTTGAGGCAACGCAACAAAATCGTGGCCAATTTGGAAGAAAATCAAACTCCCCAGATAGTAACGCTTAGTGTTCCCTTTGGAGGTGATCTTCCAGCGGAAATCTTCAAACGAAAAGTAATTCGAGCGACAAAAGCACAGTTTCCATCAATACAGGTGAGAGTGGTGTTCAACACAACAAAACTGATGCGCACGAATGAAAAAGATAGCCTCTCTGTGACGTCAACACCTTTGTCTGTATACAAATTTCAATGTACCTGCAACGCTCAGTACATCGGCAGATCAAAAAAGAGGCTCGAAACTAGAATAAATCAGCATCTCCCTCAAAAACTATTAAAGAGGGGTGCAGCTCCTGCACAAAAATCAGCAATTTGCGAACATGTACTACTCACAGGTCATGCTGTTAGTAGTAACAATTTTTCAGTTCTCTACAAGGCAAAAACAGAGAAAATGCTTCTGGCTTTTGAAGCTATTGCAATTAATAAGCTGAAGCCCTGCTTAAACGTGCAGAAAATAATTCAAAAAGAAATTAAATTGGACTGGAACAAAGACATAACCGACATGCCTTTAAAAATAGCCAACGCTTCGCAAAATACGACACATACATCAATTACGGACGCAATTACAATGAAAGCGATGACACACCAAATGACGTTACGCAAAAGGAGTGGTCTAAATTGCACAAAAGTAGTGGTCTAAATTGCGCAAAGCAAAGGCCAGCATAACGAAGAGGAGATTGGTTACAACACATGTACAGTGGGATTGGATGAACGAATATACTAACGAATCCAGAACAATGGCTGTAGATACTGGTAGAAATAAGATTTATTAATAAATGTTATTCCATGGAGTACGTTGTTTTGTTCTTATATATATATATATATATATATATATATATATATATATATATATATATATATATATATATATATATATATATAACAGAATTAAATATGCGGCTCTCACATAGTGTATTCTCGCATACATTGCATCTGACTGGAAATTTCGGCTGCAAAATTTATGTGTAGTCACGAACACTAATGTTTTAGAGCTTTCGCCACATATTTAAAGTATACAATTTATCAACCATTGACTACGCAGTTAGTGATAACAATTCTTTAAATCAAGCGCACATGCTTGATTTACTGAATCATTTTGGTGGTTTAATAATATTAATAATGGATCACTAAGTTGAATGTCACTTGTTTGAGCATTATTGAAAATCTCTACAACTTATTACGAGTGGATTAAATAAGACGAAGCGATAGACAAATAAATAGATTAATCTTCATACGTAGAGTTTCAAAATTGTGAGGTTTATCACCATTGCCTTTATCAAATCAGATGGCTTGTAAGCCCGATATAGCACGGGTAAGTCTATTTAATTCAAAAATATATTGTATTCGTTTCTCTTGTAATTAATGCCTGGTGGAAACAGCACATTAACTTTAATCTATTTAAAATATATTCTAGCGCTTCATCATTCAGTGTAAACTGGTAGAAACTGTTTATTTTTTTAAATCGCGATACCGTATGAGTAGGTTATTTATAAAATATAATATGTACAAATCTATTTTGGTTTTGGAATGTATTTATACTATTATGCGTAAATTTGATGATACCATCCTAAATATATGGTTATGGCGTTTAATTATAAACATCAGAAATATTATTTATTTTTTTGCGCAAAGGCCACTATTGGCTTTTGCTACTGACTGCAAATGTAACTTAATATGATGTATTTTGGCATTTGGCTTTCCATGGCGTCTTTTGGACAGACAATACAAGCGCTATAATATGAGTGTAGTAAATGTTTGCGATACTGGCTAAAGCCTAATTACCAGATCATTGTTGTGACTAATAAAGTATTTTAACAATTTCCTACGTTTATCGGAAATATATCGAATAAATTTTGCGGTATATTCATCACGTCTTAGGCCCAAACTAATAAAGCAAATATGGTATTTCATTTAACCGCTTCATATATACTTATGTGGTATACAGCCAACTACGTGAAATCCCCGTGGCTGAATTTCAATTGACGTTTCATATGTGTTCAATTAATTGTTCGTAAATTAACATGGGAAATGATGTAATAAAGGGTGACTTTAAGTGGTAGGTGGGAGAGACTTGTAAAATAAATAAACACTCAATAAATTTATTCCAAAGTAAATTTTAAAAATTAAGACATGCTGTTATTGGCTATGAGATATCTCAATAAAACTTCTTGATCTCTGCTTATGGCTAGCTAATTTCATTGCAGCTATTGTTATTTCATTAGACAGGCCCACGAAGCGTTGGTGCATGTGTGTAGGCTTATATAACTGGTATTATTCAGTTATATATATATATATATATATATATATATATATATATATATATATATAACCATTTAAGTAAACTGCAGCCACAGGAAGTGAATAATGACTTTGTATGCGTCAGATGTTTGATTTTGTTCTTACCATTTTAAATGGTATGCTATGAGGTTATTCACGATTGTTCTTGAGGTGCACAGAGGAAACCAATTTCATATAGTTTGTTGTACATTACAATTGTAGACACATATTTATGCGACGCGCACCTATCTAGTGAAGTATCATCTAGCAATTATGAGACTATCCAGTCAGAAATACAAATGAAACGAGGAAATAAAATTTAACACTTACTTAATTAAGTAACTAAATCAAGGTTTCGATCTTGATATAAACACCTGTCCCTTTATGTACATACATTTCTTAGTATAAACAAAGTATTGTATATTGTAGAAAAGGAAATTCATTCAGTAGACCAGTTTCGTCCTTATTAGGAACTCATCGCGTACTGTCTAGATTTTGCTGCGGACAAGGCTTGAACTTGGACAATCCCGCTGTTGAATCTGGTGCTCTAACGACTGAGCTATACTGCCGCACATCGCACACAATTTTCAGCTGCATACTAACCAATGTTTCTTGGTTAGCATTTTCTTAACGTGGAGCCTATATGGCATCCGTTTTGACCTGAAGTTCCAACTGACCATCTCCAATCTGTCACTATAGAATAAACACCACACTATATGGAGAAGTAGTAATGAAATAAACATCTGTATAATTAAACGACAATCGGTTGCGCGGGCGGTGACAAAATTTACTTTAATTAAGATTTCTGTCTTGATATAAACACATTCCTATTATGTACATACATTTTTCAGTAGAAACTAATTATTGTATGATATATAATAGGTAACTGATTTATTAGTTTGTTCCTAAGACTTGTGATAATCTGTGAAATAAAGAGGAATACCGACAAGGTTTTCCAACACATTTCTCATCGGTAATTGTTATTTGTCGTATAGAGGGGAAAATCATTCAATAAAAGTTTTTTTCAATATACACCATTGAAAAAACAGATAAATAACCCGCCGAAACTCAACAGCAGCTTATTTTCATTAAAAGCGTTTTTGTTTAGTCTAATTGGCATAGGAGCACGAATGGTAAATTTATTTTCTTCACAGTTGCAGATTATTAGTTAAAAATAATTTACTGAATAAAGACAAAAATAGAAACTCTTTCCAATTATTGTGCGCAAACTCCTTAAGCACAAATCGAAAGTTCAGTTTACTCCTGGTATATTCTAACCAAAGTTAAGTATTTATGTAAAAAATCATCCAATCTGACGAAGCAGAACATTTCCTCATATCTGATCGACATATCGAAGGTCTTCATAGTTTTTGTAAAATTACTGATGTATTGAGCTCTTTTTTTCTAAAACCAAATGCAAAACTCGATAATTGAGCGGAGATTAGTAATAAAACACTGTCATTTACATTAAGTTAAAAGAGAGAAGCTTTTGACATATTTAATAATAAACTTAAATATCTGCTAAAAATCGATATTTGTCAAATAAGTTACATAAGAAATCTCTAAGCAAAGTATGTTCATCATCAATTTTACTAATGTAATTAATAATAATCATCATGAAACGGAAATTCTGGTATATACATTCGTATAGGAGATGGTACCGTCCAGTTGTTCGGTATTCCTCAGCCAAATATATAATGGGTAAAGGGCGCAATATCGGCTCAAACTGATGAATTGCCAGTAAGCACGAAACGAAAGTGCACATGAGGTTATACGTTCCGTTCATTCTGTCTTCGGTTTGTCCTTCTGGTTCTATCTGAACTAATTTGTTACTAGGTAAGCAACACGTAATACATACTTGCATATATATATATATATATATATATATATATATATATATATATATATATGTTAGTTATCCTCAACAAACAGAATCTAACAGCTAGCATTATTTATCTACCGATCCAGTGGCCAAATCTTCGAAGCAATTGTCGAAAATGCGTTAAGAGCCCCATTCGTTATGCAATCACATTCTTGGCTAATAAAAGTGTATTTTACAACAGGAGCTGCAGGAAATCGTACAAATCATTAAAACAACCATTGCATCATGTCACGTAATTCACGTTTGATAAATTGAAATTAACAACAATTCAACAATATTTTACCAGTTTCGCATTGCTTTACAGTACGACGAAGAACAAAGATCACATCTTTGATATTTAGTTTAACGTTCGGTTCTTATGAAGGTCATGAAAATTCGAAGCATATCAGTATGCCTGATCGCCATTAGTTTTTTTATTATTTCGTGTGGCGGATTAAATAAATTTGCACTTTTTATTGTCATTTCCTCAAACTATATTTAAAAAATAATTATTAGCATTTTAAAATTAATAAAGTACAATATAGCAAAATTAATGGAAATTTTAAATAAATTTGATCATCGTGTAAAATTAGAATGCTATTGAGAAAATAAATAATTGTATTTCTAAAAAAACCATCATATGCTCGACTCGATTAATCTTGTGCGTTGAAAAGTTTAGTGCAGAATTATGCTTCGTTAATTTATTTTCAGCACGTTAGAGAAGAAATAGTGAAAACACATTTGTGCTAAAAAATGGATAGGAAGATACCATTATTACACAAAAAACAGAATTTTCTTTTTCTGGTTTAATTGTCAGGCGAAGAACAATTTGCTGCATACGCCCGCCCAAAACGCGTAATCTAGGTTCGATTAAAATAAATGTATTACAAAAATTATATAGAGAACTTACAAAACAAGAATAGTAACGCTTAGTTAGTTAACACGATAGAAGGTTGATTTTAAAAGAACAACACTGCTAGTCACAGGTAATTTAAAAAAAAACCAAGTTTCGCAAGAAATTATTTATTCGATAGACAGTCATTAGTCAAGGGTGTAACTCTGCCTAGACCTTTTATCTTTAACAATTTCTTTTTAAATTAGCTATGCATATTTCGATAGACTTAAAGGTTGAGTTTCCATCATTAAGTACTTTTCTATTTAACCATAAAGTTAACATCAAAGTATAAAGCACTTAATTAAAATAATACATTTCTTAACATGGTAAATTTCACTTTTCATAAAACAACATTTTATACCTTCGGCATAAAGATTAAACTAAGTGTTTGTTCAATTTTGCGTACTCATACCACTAAACGATCGTATAAATAAAGCACTGCCTACTAAATTATCAAAGCAATCCACCACATTTGTACGCGATGGACAACAATTTCTTGTGCTTCAAATTGATAAAAGTCAAACTCGCCGAGTTTTGATTACATTTTAAGGAATGTG